>PVKM010001572.1:0-75566 GCA_004027735.1 Carollia perspicillata
GGGAGGGGGTGTGCAGGGTGGAGGGGAATGAAGGGGGAAATGGGAGAACTGTAATGGCATAATCAATAAAACTTAAAAAATAAAATAATAAAAAAATAAAATAAAATAAAATCAGAATGATAAAACACTCAGTATTCCTACTACTAATAATGACACTAAATAATAAACGGACAGTCTGAAAATGCTGATGAACTTGATTTCTAAGACACCATAAAGCTGCCCTGCTGCCCATTATTATGATAACATTTTCACAAAGGACAGAGTGAGAAAAGGCTGCAATTCTCACCAGGATGATGACTAGTAGTTATAGAAGATTAAAAATAAGAATGATATATTATGTAAAACAGAAGCAAAGATGAAGTATAAGCATGGCTCAGCACACTACGGAACATTCGATATTTAATTTGAGAGATACTGGTGAGGCCTCACACTCAGGCCCACACAAGCGCCTTAAATTGCTTCATTAGATTCTATGGATATTTGCCCTTCATCAAGTGCTTCCCATGCCAAGATCTCCTTTTTTGAGTGTTGCAACCTAATATTGGTTGCAATCTCATGCAGGCAACCACAAGCCTGTTTTGGAAAGGTTCCCTGTGTCAGAAGCCTCCATGCTATTTCCATTTGGAAACACATCTTTATGAAAATATGTATCATCCCCCAAACTAAAATGCTTAGCTATATTAAGTTTCAGCTGTGAGTGATATTTTTAGAAAAGTGGTAATTTCAGAATTCTGCTACAAAATTACAGAGTTGGCTTTTTTTTAATTGAGTCACAAAGTACAAAATTAAGAAGATATACCAATGATTAAAGTCCTTTCTTTCCTTTTTCTTATTCCATTTTACTTAAATTAAATAGATTATTTTCCTTAAATTTTAAAAATCACCAAACTATGCATAATGGTCAGAAATTTTATCAGCTATTCATCTTCATAAAAATCAAATAACCCAACGCCAAAGAGCTCTTTATCAACAGTCCATGTTCTCAGAAATGACCTGACATCCTGGATGGTGCTGCTTTACTGTGAGAGCCAGCCTCACTGCACACAGATGCCTTGGACACAGCAAAAAATCTGTACTTTTCACTAAAGGAAAATGATTTCATTTTTTAAAAAAAGATACAATTTATTTTTAGAGAGGGGAAGGGAGGGAGAAAGAGGAGAGAAACATCAATGTGTGGTTGCTGCTCAAACACCCCCAACCAGGGACCTGGCCAGCAACCCAGGCATGTGCCCTGACTGGGAATCGAACAGGTGACCCTTTGGTTTGCAGGCTGGTGCTGAATCCACTGAGCCACACCAACCAGGGCGGGATTTCACTTTTAATTAGGTAAAAAATAAGAAACTAATATAATGCCAATTATATCTCAATAAAAATACAAACATCAAATCATTATGTTGCACACCTGAAACTAATATAATGTTATAGGTCAATTAAACCCCAATAAAAAGAAAAGAAGAGACACTGGAGGTAGGGGAAGAGAAGAAAATGAAGTCCTTGTTGGAAGATTATATTTAAAGATACTTGAAACATGTGATGACATTTCATGAACTAAAACATTTGATCAGTGGCTATCACAGAGCATCCAATATCCTTTTCTGCAACAAAACAGTTTTAAAGAACTGTGTTCACCTGACCTCTTATCCAACAGAAACTCATTTTCCTTCACACTGGTTTAAACAGCATAGAAGCATCTGTTTTGTTACACTACTTAAGTTTTACTGTGGAGGAATGCTATGTTTTGTTAGGACTGGAGCATTCCATTAACGTGTCTACTCAAGACAAAGGAACGTATCACTCAAAGATCTATTTGTAAAATAGAGTTAATGCCTCCTGAAAAGACGATCTCTCCCTTTGTCATTTACTATACTCATACACCTACATACACTCAAAATTATTCCTCTCCTTTCTTAGGTCTACTCCCAGGAAGAAATGCAAGCAGGTAGATAAACTCAAGTGCTATGCAACAATGTTTATCTTTCTCCTTTACAACAGTATTTCTCTGTCATCAGAAATTTCTCTGAATATGGAAAATGAAATTATGCAGTTAAATCTTTTTATCCTCACCCGAGGACATTTTTCCATTGCTTTTTAGAGGAAGAAGAAGGGAGTGCGAGAAACACTGATGTGAGAGAGAAACTTTGTTTGGTTGCCCCTTATATGCGCCCAGCCTGGGAACTGAACCTGCAACCCAGATACATGCCCTGACCAAAAATTGAACCTGCAGCCTTTCGGTTTATGGGATAACATTCCAACCAATCAAGCCACACTAGCCAGGGCTTCAGTTAAATTATAACACATTCTTGTATGGCAACCATAAGTAAAATATGTGTAGAACGTGTGATTAGAACAAAGTGAACTAATTTTTATAAGTCACGAAAAATCTGTCACAATATAGTTATGCTTTGTATATACTAAATTACCTTAGGCAGTTGTTGGGGGGGGTGGTTAAGGATTTCTAAGGGGGGTTAGTTAAGAATTTCTAAGGTCATAAGAAAAAGCAAAATCCCCATCTGAGATACTAATTTGATGAATGGGTACCAAATATTTAGACATTCTTGTTCTGACTTATAAAACAGGTAATCTTGACTCTACTGGCAAAAGCTCTTGATGTTTCTCAGCTTTTTATTGCAACTAGTGAATGAAACTATCAACAATCTTCTTACTAAGAAATCTGAACTGCCTTACACTGGAATGGTTAAATAAACATTAAGCACCAGCACCAACCACTTACTCCCCATGAGCAATGAATAAAAGAATAATGTTTGTAGTGCAATTAAGCCACTATGGCTCTAGATGGATCATCCCATCAATTTCGAAACAATTTTTCTAGCTGTATGACTCTGAACATAAAGAAAAAAACACTTCTAATGAAATGCAGAATGACTTTTATGCATATAAAATGTATTCATCATCATTTCTTTAAAAAAATTTCACTTCAGAACTCTTCTGAACAGAAAGAAAATAAAACATAAGTAGCTTATTTAGAGCCTACAAATAACTATGAAAAAGCACAATTTTTAAACTTTGAAAATGGACTAATCTATATTATAAAAGTCTGCAGATAATAAATAATTGAAATTCAGACAAGAGAGAATTAAAGAATTGGGATGTTCATTTTGTTTTACATTTGTAACTAAAGAACCAGAATAAGCTACAAATGTATCATTGTTGACCCAATTCCTATAAAGAACCAAATGAATTTAAAATTAAATCTGTTATAACCTATATGCTTGAAGCAGTATCTGCTTCCCATTTTCAATTGTCGTCCAATGTTTCCAGAAGCCCAAACACGAATTATGATAATATGGCAATAAACTACAAAAAAACCTGTAAGTTCAGAATCTTTCAACTGGATATATAATTAGGGCAAAGGCTAAGTCAAAGCTAAAATTAATAAGCACCTAATGAAATATGTAGCTTATTGCAGTTTTTTAGTTTGAATAAATCATCCTCAGCATTTTGATATTCCTCATATTTCCAAATAACCTCCACAAATCACTATACAAATAGCAAGAAGTCTAAGAATGCGCTGCTGCCCTCACCCTCCACAGACACTCACAGTCAGCCCAATTCCGTAGGAAGCCCCCTCTGCCAGGAGAATGAAGTTATCACTTAATGAATTAACGCCATCTAGTGGGATCAGTGAGATTTCAGCCCTAGTTCACTACAAGTTACTACAATCTATTCATTTGGTCAAATATTTTGTTTTTAAACATACATTTGTATTAATAAGTGAACTATATCGAATGGCTATTATAAGAATGTGGCAAACTTGCCTACAATGAAAAGGCACAACAATATTTTAAGATCAGCAATTCCTGTTTAGAAGGGAGTAACATTTCTATTTTCCTCAAAGAACAAATATAAATCAATACATACTAACAATATGTATTTTCAAAGATCTCAGAAAAACAAAGTCCCAATATTCTCTCAATAAAAATTTTTAAATAACAACAATAGTAAATATTATTTATTAAGTACCTAGAATATACCAGAACTTCACAAAGTTTTAATCTTTAAAGCTATCTTGCACTTGGAGTTCTACACAGACAATTCTATCACAAAAACACTTAAATCCAGAGAGACTAATCAAAACAGTGATCCTTCTTCCCTCCATCTATAATGTGAATGCCCCATCTACCAACATTAGCTCACTGTGTATCTACCGAGTGCCCAGAAATAGTGATGATGGGGTTCTAAGAGACGAAGAAGCACGCTAGCTTTTCACGGAGCCCAGGCACAGCACTGCAGCAAGCCAGGAACTGGTGGTACCTTACAGAAGATATTTACAATGTCCTTTTATCACAGTTTTCTGTTAATTTTCTTCACATTAAAAATAAACTGCTACAGTGAATCTTAACTCCAACATGATTTTGATTTATTTACATAATTTAAAGCAAAAATTGACGAGAAAAAGTGACATGAATTCCCTTCACATGAACTAACAATGGAAATATTCTTTCCTTAACTTCCATGAACATGATTTATTTTTATCATTTGCAAGTCTTAGGATAATAAGCTTCTCTACTTTGCTCCTAGTGGACTGTCCAATTCTCACATAAGGTACAGGATCAGCACAACAGTCAGTGTTGTTACGTTATTATTTACATTCCTAGCAGCACGGCACTCCTTGCACTCTTCCAGGTTACCATGCTCGAGGTAAGACTAGAAAGGAACTTCAAGTAAAATGTGTTCACTGGTAAGTGGGTATTAACACAGGGAAGTTCGGAAAAATAACCTGCAAACTATTCCATTTTCTATGTGGGAATGTTAACTTTAACATTTCATAAATGTTAAACATTTCATAAATTCTAACATAAATGTTAAATGTTCATTTAACATTTTCCTTTACGCTGTGGATTTGTTTACACATGCACACCCATACACTCCAGCATGTCAAATATAAGGCTAATAATCTATGGTAATGTTCAGGTGATAAATCAATTAAATTTAGCAACATTTGTGGGATCTTCAAGGGTATCAAAATTTCCCTCTGTGTGTGTTGGTGTGTGTCCTTATTAAAGGAATAACAGAGTGGAGATCCATATTGGAAAGCATATCCAGGCCAATAGGAACCATATACGGCCTGGGTTCTGAAAAGATTAGCTAAATTTAAGCCAACGCCTCTCTTCCTTTCCTAAAGGGATCAGGAAATGGGTAGCATACATCTCGTATCAACCCCAATTTGCTCCTATAGAGAAGTGCAAAGGGCCTGAAAGCTACTCCATGAATCAAATGGGAAAAAAGCCTGTCTTGACTGGCTGGGTTGATTGTCAAAAATACCTGTGTATCTAGTTAAAAAAGAGAAACAGCAAAATTTTGTGGAATGAGGCTGGTTTGTAATATGAAAACCTGATACCACTGGAGAAGTCACACCTCTCTGAGTTTTATTTGTAAAATGAAAATAAAAATAACAACAATAATCATAATAGTATGTATTTGTCTTACATAAATATATCTGAATAACAGAGTTAGATTTATGCCCTGGCTGGTGTGGCTTAGTGGACTGAGCATTGGCCTTCGAACTAAATGGTCGTTGGTTCGATTCCCAGTCAAGGCACATGCCTGGGTTGTGACCAGGTCCCCAGGGAGGGGGGGCCTGCAAGAAGCAACCAACTGATGTTTCTCTAGCACATCAATGTTTCCCTCTCTTTCTCCCTCCTTTCTTCTCTCTCAAAAATAAACAAACAAATAAATGGAATCTTGTTTAAAAGTTAAAAAAAATAGCAGCCGAAACACTTATATAATAAGTCCATACTACATGGCAGGGATAGCTCTAAACACATTAACTATATCTTATGTAATTTAGTCTTCAAAGCAATCCTGCGAGATAGGCATCAGTACTATTAGTACCCCATTTCACAGAGTGAGGGTTGGTGCACAGAGAAGTTAAGTCCTTTTCCAAGATCCCAAAGGTAGTATGTGGCAGAGCCTTAGCAGGATTCTAACTCAGCCTCTTTGGTTCCAGACCCACGCTGCTATCCACCACACAGTATGGATTCTGCCTGTTTGATGTGCAGCCTTTTGTTTTTTGACCCAGAACATACGGTCCCTGGGGATAAGGGCATTCCATCTAGTGTAACTCTTCCATCACCTTGCATTTTTCCGGGATGTACAAAATACAAAAGTGCTCAGTGTTTCCTTAAAAGTAGAGATAGGCCATCAGTCACTCTATAATTTGGGGAAAGAAGTTCAACTTTATAATGAATCATTCCAGACCACTGTTTCATTAAGTAAATATCCTAATTTTCCCAGCTTCTAATAAAAGATTATTCCTACTGCCAGCCCAGAATCAAATAACTCAGGGATGTCCAAGGAACATTCATTTGGTTACTTAACAATAAATCACTTTTTAAAATGGGGAAAATATGCCTATTTTGAGTCAGTTGCAGGAATATAAATAATCTTTTAAAGATAAAAATGAAAGCTTTCCCCTGATTTATACCCATAAAACAGCTTCTGGAGCATTCGTAAGGAAAACTAATGATGGAGATTTAGTAATTCAATGATCAAGTCACCTGGGACCAGGTACAGTATCAGTCCAAGATGTACAATTACAGTAAATCCTCACTTAATGTTGCTGATAGGTTCTTGGAAACTGTGACTTTAAGAAAAATGACACATAACAAAACCAATTTTACCATAGGCTAATTGATACAAACAAGAGTTAAGTTCCTATGGCATATTTTTGGTCACAAAAACATCACCAAACTTCTAAATGAAGACCCAAAACACTTCTAATATTAAGCACTGAAATAAATGTGAGCTATATACACATTTAAGATTAACAATAAAAAAACCAAGTAAGGTCATTATTTTCCAACCCATTTCTTATCCCAACAGCTCAGGGCACAGGAACCCACTCTGGACAGGATGCCCTGATGTCGCAGCGCACAGCACACACGCCCACGCTCGCTCACACTGGAACAATTCAGGCGTGCCCATTCACCTGATGTGCACATCTCCAGGATATGGGGGGAAACCCACACAGACCTGGGGAGAGAGAATGTGCAGACTGCACACACACAGTGACCCTGGCCAGGAACCGATTTTTTTTCATTGTTGTTATAATGAAACAATGCTGAATGAAGGGACGTTATTCGAGGACCTGCTGTATTTTTAATACGTCAGCATTCTGAAAATATAACTGACATTACAATTTACAAAGCCTTTTCTTTTAAATACATCATGTTGGTTGTACCTTACAGCGACCCTGTGAAAAGACTTATTTTGGAGAAGAATGAGTGAAAGCTCAAGGAGATTTAGTGATCCCTCCAAAACTACAGTTGTGTGGCAGAACCAAGACTCGAATCTTTGTTTCCTGATTCCTTTCTGCTTTACAGTACTGTTCGGAAAGGTGGCGTGGATAACTCAAAGTTAAATTATATTTGGCACTGGAGTATGTTTTTGGGGGTCTCACCTTTTGGTAATTCATAATACTGCAAGTTAATAATAGCCATAAAACAAAAATAAAGCCAGTCTTGGCTCTGCATGACACGGCACTTGGCTTACACAGAAGTTAGAGAAGAATAAGTCAAAGTAAGTGTATGTCTGTCTTTTCTTTTCCCTTTAATTTAGAAGTTTACTGTCCCCCTTCTGCCCCAACTAACCCCCACCCCAACCCAGGGAACTAGGGGTAAGAATGATTAGTTGCTTTGTAAGGCTGAGCTGCTGGGTGTACTGCCGCAGTAAAAGTGACCAGACAGTCGACAACCTCTCCCTCTTACTAGCTCCTTCCCCTCCAACTATAAATAAGCATGTTCGAGTCACCTCTGCATAAACCCCTCTCTGGCTGCTGTTTTTTCTCTCCCTCTTTCCTGAGAGATAAAAATGAAATGTATGAGAAGTAGAGTGCCCAAACAAAAAATAAGACATATTTTACATTTAATATACAATACCTTAATTTTAAACTATGTGGCCTGAGAATATCAATTAAAGTCCAGATATCTCCATTCATTCAAGTAAATATTTAAGTCCCTTCACTAACTTCTTAATGGAGTTACTAGACTCCCTAATATATTCCCACCAGACTGTGAGCTCTGAAGGCAAGAATATACTGTTTCAATTGGGAAATTCGCTTTTTAGCCTGGCTAGTGGGCGGGTGTTTGAGAAGTGTTCAATGAATCAGTTATTGCAATGAGAAGGTTGGTGATTCCTAAGACATATTCTGGCTCTGGAAGTCTAGGGTTTCATGACATGGTTCACTTGGTGCTAAGCAGCACTTTTTATTTCTAAATTCATGAAAGAGTTTTGGCTGAGATCCTTTTTTATTCTCTGACTTCTACAGAACAGAGATGTTATTTCAGGCAATGTTTTTAGCTAACAAAATTCCCCCTAGCAAAAAAATGTGGGATGCCCATGAGTTTGGCATAGTGAAGTTTTAGAGCAGTTTGTATTTACTGACTAAATTAAACAAAGGGAATTACTATTAATTCTTGCCTTCTTTTAATTTTAAAACTGTGTATGTAACACACCAAAACAAAAGGGAAAGACCAAAAATTTCTTTAGTGTAACATTAATTTAAAAACTTTGCAAAGGGGGGAAGGAGTGAGGGTGGGAGGTGGTGGGGGGGCAGGGGAAAAGTGGTGGTGGGGAAATGGAGACAACTGTACCTGAACAACTATTTTAAAGAAGGAAAAAAACTTTATGCACAAAAATCAGAAGCAAGCTGCACACTGGAATGTGTTTGCTCTGTCTAGACTTCGAGGCCATCAGCTCATCATGGCTTCAGTACTTCCTACCTATCCCGGGACCCAGAGTAAATGACTTCCACTATGCTCTCCCTCCCACTAGACCCCCTCTTCTTTCTGCCCTTGACAATGCCTATTTCTGAGCCGCTCATTACTACTGGAAAGAATCCTCTGACCAGGCCACAGGCTCTGCTTAAGTTCCTGTCACCTCTATTTACCCTCACCTTCTAGTCAGTCACCCATCTGTGATCATTCACCTATCAATTTTCCATCAAAAGCTATTCAAATCTCTTGTCTTTCTTGACCTCTTTGTGTGACCACACTGTTACCCATGCTCTTCCTGGGACACCGTCACCTGTCATTATCTTTCTAGTAGCCCTGGAAGCTCCTTTAAGTTTAGATCCCCTACATTCAAAAGCTTTTCAGATTTCCATCCTAGGCCCTCTTTCTTCCCTCCCTACACTCATTCCCTGGGAAACTATATTCAGTCTCAGTGCTGCAATTATCTCCTTCATGAAACAATGGAAGACCACATACCTTGATTAGAATTTTGGTCCTGTGACTAGCTGTTTGACCTCTGGCAATTAACTTCAACCCCGGTTTATTTCTCTTAAATGGAAATAACAGAGTCTACCTCACAGCTTGCAAGGCTTCTGTGAAGATTAAATGAAGTAACACATATAAAGTACCTAGCACAATGCCTGGAACACTGCAGAGCTGACTGTGCTCCAGCCCTGGTCTCTCCTGGAACCTCAGACCCATACTTGTAATTGCATGACAGACAAACTTATCACTGCCTTTCCCCTCTTGCCATTTTCTATCTTAATAACACCCTAATAGCTCAAGCTGGGAATCCCAGGTATGTTCACTCCATCATCCCTCTCACTCTTTACATCTAATTAGTCCTTGCACTGTCTTGTACTTCTATCCCACTGCTGTAATTCAGGCCTCTTACTAGGACAATTTATAACATCTTCCTAACTGTTATCTCTCCCACCTAGAGCAGGCAGATCCCTTTGCTGATAAAATAGTCTTTCTCGAAAAGGGATCTCACCATGTCATTTCTCTGCTTAAAATTTCCTGTGTCTTCTCCCTAGTAACCATGGAATAAAGCTTAAACTCCTAGCGAGGCATTAGAGGCCCTTAACAATTGTACTTCATCTCCCACTATATCTATTCCTTCAACTTCTCTGAATTACCTGCTATTTCCAGAACTCAAAATGCTTTTCCTTGCCTCTGTGTCTTTGCCTAATTATTCCCTCCCTCCCACCCAATACCCTTCCTACTTCTGTCTACACTTCACTCATTCTTGAAGATCCAGAACAAACACCATTTTTAACATAAATCCTTCCCTAATCCCCTACTCAGAATTAATATCTCTTTCTTTTGCAGAACATCCTGCTTATAAGTCTATAATGGCATGTACCATACACTATTTTATACTTCAATCTGTAGTTTAGACATTTTCTCCTCTGCTATGCTGCCAGCGACTTGAGAACAAGGGAAACTAGGTCTTATTCATTTTTGTAGTTCATTGCCTGGAACTTTGTAGCCCTCATAGATGACTGCTAAACTGAACACAATAAGTATATGATTCTATCATCTAGAATGCAGACCTATAGCACCTAAAAAACTAACTGAACAGACACATGGTCAACCGATGATCAAATTTAACATCACAAGAAAATGGGCCAAATACACACGATGTGACCTTCTGTGATGAAGGCACAATGTAATCTAAGTGGTATTCTTACCAAAAACATTTAATGTGGATCTAATTGTGAGAAAACCACCAGATAAAACTGCAGGGTATTTAGCACTGTACTGGCCTGGATTCTTCAAAAATGTCAACAAGTGAAACACTCTCTTCTCTGTGTGCCTCCCCACCTGACGCCAAGGCTATGAAACTATTGCAGATTAAAATCAGTGAGAAATGACAACCCAATGCAACGTGTGATCCCTGATTGGATCCTGGATTAAAAAGCTTTCTGAAGAACACAATGGTCACCTACTAGGGAAATGTGAATAAGAGATTAGTGCTGCCCAAAAGTATAGCCCATGGATCCATGCAATATGTAAAGGGTTCCTGCTGTGGTGAACATTTAGTAATTTTTAGAGAAATGTGACAAAGTAATTTTATGTCTGTTAAATCTAATAATATAGTTTGTATATATGCCATTTATTTCATTTTTCTAGTAATTAACTTTATCGTACTTTATAAGTGTCAGCAATGGACTGGAAATTTGTAAACAGTTTACCACAGGCAGTTGGAGAAGGACTCTGTCAAAGAACAACAGTGTATCAATCTTCCGCTTCCTGAGTGTGAAGCGTATACTGTGGTCACGTGCAGAGAAATGCTGAAGGCTTTAGGCAGAAATGCCATGATGCCTATGAAACTCGGAAAAAATAAAATTAAATAATCATGTATATGTAGAGAAAAACTTAGCTAGACTTTTAAATGCATAAAATGTATGCCTACTAAGCTGTAACAGAAACATCTGCTGTCTTCTTATAGCTCTCTTACAGTGAAAAAAATGAGACTTTTATTAGCACTCAGAATGCATAGATGTCTGAGTAGACTGAAAGCTAAGGAGACTGCAGACCACCCCTTGCAGACAGTACTTGAGTATGCTCTCTTCTCCTCCAAGAGTGTATCCTGTCTGCAGTGGTGTGCTCCAAGAACCTACTTGGTAAGCTGAACATTCTGACCATGAAGAGCTCCAGACTTACAACACTTCAGGATTTGCTCTTTATTTTTTTAAAACATTTTATTTATTTAATTTTAGAGAGAGGGGAAGGAAAGGAGAAAGACAGGGAGAGAAAAGAAACATCAACGTGTGAGAGACACATCAGTTGCCTCTCGCATGTACCCAACGAAGGACTTAGCCCACAACCCAGGCATGTGCCCTGACTGGGAAGTGAACTGGTGACCTTTTGGTTCACAGGCTGGTACTCAATTCACTGAGCCACACCAGCCAGGGCAGGATTTGCTTTTAAAAACAAAAACAAAACAAACTAAACAAAAAATGGGAAAGAGATCATCATCCTTATTTCCTATGTTTTCTTTCTAATTTCTACAAAATCAACAAAGATTACACAAACCAAAATGCAAATAGTTTTGTCCCTGAAAACTATCAATTATCAATATGCAGACTGATACAGAAACTAATCTTTTCCTTAAAAATAAACCAGGGCTTAACAAAAAAGACTACCAAATAGCAAAGCACAATGTAATCAGCTGCCTAAATCGTATGTTGTCCTTTTCCTTTCCAATTCTGTAATCTATCTCAATTGGCGCAAAAAAATATTTTTTTTGCTACCTTGGTTAGTTAAATAAATTATTATAACTAGCTGTAGGGGATTTTAAAAAGTATCCTATGCCTTAAAAGCTTCCTTATAAAAGCATTAAAATGTACATCCCCAGGATGCCCTAATGACCTGTTAGTTGGGTACCCTGAAGGTCTGGGCTCAAACTCCTAAGTGTCTTCAGAAAAATGCATACTCTTACCATTTAACCTTTGCCAGTTGGGCAATCTGTAGAGGAGAAATAAAAGAGTCTTCCTAAAATTGAAAGAAAACTGTCTGAGGACTTCAACTCTTAATTCAGAGTAAACAGCTATCCTAAAATAGCTGTCTGTGCATAATTTAATTTATGTACCCATTCAAGTGCCTTTAAAAATCCCACTAACCTATTTGAGTCAATTTCTTATGGAAGGAATTCTGTACAATTACAAATATATATCACATGACTTGGCAAAAGACAATTTGGTAAATAGGAACAAAATACTGAAATGGACACCAAATTAAAAAAAAAGAAAAGAAAACTGAGATAGCAATTGATGTTTGCAGAAAAAATGATGCTGCTGTACTGAGAATGACTGCAGGTAGCAGCAGATGGCAATAACTCGCTTAATGGCACTGCTTACTGCATACCCTGACACACTCTCACAGATGCACATCGCCAATTGCTAAAATAACATCGCAGAGTAATGCAACCCAGTGCAAGACTTTTTATGACAAAATCAATGTATCATCACTGTAAGCAGCAAGAACACACAAATCATGTAGAAGGTAAAATGGTGTTTAAAGACAAACTCATTTTGGTCAAAAATAAGGCAAGAAAAAAAAGAGAGAATAAAATGAGTCTTTCCCACTCTAGAAGCTTACTTAGTCTACTTAAAAAAATAATTTGGAGCCTTTGAAACTAACATACTCCGTTTTTGAACTTTTGTGGATGCTAATTTCTTAGTTACTGATTTTTGCTTTATCTTCTCTGAAGAGGAAAACAAAAGAACTGCATTTTTGCTTTCCAGAAGATAGGAGAAAAGACTGTCAGGTTTTTGTTTTAACTTGGCAGTAAAGGTACTTTTTGATGAGTTTGGGATCTGAGTGTCTAATAAAGTCTTATCAAAATTAAGCATCATAGCAAATCAATCTTAATTTTTTTCCACTTGAGACTTAGATTAACCCAGAAGCTAACTTTTTTTATGCATGCCACACCAAAAAATAAGATGGCCTTTTATAAACTAAGTGGGAATATACCAGGCCCACACAGCACTTGGCTATCTCACTCAGGCAAAGTCTGCTGCAAGTAGGGATCGAGAAATGTAGTTAGAAGACTGCCACCCTCCTGAACAACTTCTGGAGTTGGTATCACAGAGTATCGTGTTGTGACTGATGCTATAAATTACCCCCATCAACTTGAAACAAATTTTTTCAAAACCTAAATGCTTTATTATGTATTAACTTAGGGAGACTACATTTCAGTTTTAGCAATGAAACTGCACCCTATCAGTCTGTTTAGATTTGACTGGCTCCTTTGTTTTTGAATTTCTGCTTGAGAGTTAAACGGCAGCTCTGCTCCAGGAATGAGCACAACACTGAAAGATAAAGGCAAATGAAACCTACTCACCCAAATATAGGTAGAAAAGGACCACATAACCATGAAAAGCAGAAAGACCAGCATGCCTGACTCTCAGGATGCCTGATAATCTCAACCATCCTGTCACAGCATCTCAAATCCTTTTCTTTCAAGGGCATATCCCTGCTCCCTACATTATAACTCCCTTTTTTGGGCGCCATCATTTTGGAGAGACTGCTTGACCTGAATGACAGGAACTTAGGCCAACTCTGAGAAGCAAAGGGACTCAAGTGAAAGCAGGTTTTCTGCTACGGTTGCTACTCAAAAATACTCTGAGAATATGATTACTTTTTCTTGGATTTGGTCCCTATATTTTGGAATCAGTAGTGCCATTTCCCAATGTCTTCTTTGTTCCCTGTTGACATTCTTAGACATGGCGTTTCATTCACACATATTGCATCTACAGAGTAAGATCCTGTGACATGTCTGGGGACAACACTAGAATTCCCTGAAGTGGCGGGTGATATCCTTCAGCAAACCAATTTTTCATTAGAACTGCCACCAAGAAACAGGAGAGCGGCTGTGACACTGCTGGATTGGTCTCCACGCAGCGGCAGGAGGGATGCACCCCGCAAACAGGCAGGGGGTGCGACTGCTCCCTGGGCATGCGTCTGGCTGCTGTGTCTTTTAAAGCAGGCTCTTGACACAACTGGCTTCCACTTTCACATTTTCTGCTCCCCTTGTTTCTAGTGCCATCTGAGGATCTAGAATATAAAATATTACCCTCTTTGCTCCTATTTACCTCCAAAAGTTATGAAATTCCTCAACCATGACCATGATTCCCAGCTGCCTACATTTTAAGTTATCTCTTGGGACCTGCACTAAGTATACTGACCCCAAATTCAAAAGTAACTTATTTTGAATGCTGATGTGCGAAACCCATGATAGTTGTAACTAAAAAACATTATCTCCAAACTAAGCATTTCAAATGCACAAGAGGCACCCTTCAGTGGATTTTTAGAATAAGTTTCACCAAATTTCTCACTGTTAACCAGTATACAGCACCACCTCCATGAATGCAGTGTATCCGCGGCTGGTGCTGGTACCATGCTAAGCTGAGCATCATCACAGACAGTGCCACAGGAAATATTAGAAAGACAGGGACCTTTATTTTCTTGGAGTTCACATTCAAGAATTCCTGAGGAGGGGCAGAATAATTAACTTTGGATGGAAAAAAAACACTACATGAACAGAAAATGTAGGCGTCAAACTAAGTGGGAACGGAAAAGGCCTCTGAGTGTGCTGCTCTAGTGAAACACAGATTAACTGTCCAGCCAACGGTACCGTCTATAAAGGGACGCGATGCTATAATGGGAGAAACAAATGAGAGGATGACATGAAACAACTAAAGGTCTTCACATGCATACGTAATTCTGTAATTTCCCTCTTATATAACAAAACCACGTTCTGCTAGTTTCTATTATAGTATATCTAGGCTGAGGCCTTGCATCTTAAATGACACGTGGACAATCAGAAGAAACAACAAAACTAACAAAAAAGATTAGAAAATAAACAGAAGAAAAATTCAAGGGGTTTGTACTATGTAGTCTAAAAAAAACAACCACCAGTGACTTCAGAAAGGACACAATGTCAGTCCGAGCATCAGTTCCCCAGCCTTGTGCGAGGAAAGACGGGGCTGGCAGAGCAGGGCTACTGGGCAATGACGCAGGTCCCTCCCAATCTGAACAGTGTGTGTCTGTCTTGCACAAGGCTATTTTGCAGAGTACAAGGACCTAAGCAGAAGGGATTTAGGCAACATGTTGAAACTAGGCTGACATTTGGGAAGTGCCAAAATCTATTTTCTAAAACAGGTGAGGAAATTAAGAAGGAAGACTGCTCTCTTTCTAGAAAAGGTTAGGTCGGCATTCTCAAAATTGTGTAATAAGAAATAGTGATTGTCCCTTGAGCTATGAAAAGATGTGTTCCTGAAAAAGAGGTTAATAAGTTCGCAAAATACTAAGTTAAATACAGTTAAACACTTTTTTTAATATAGAATTGCATTAATTGCTAATGTGCATTAAGTATCTGTGAGAGGCAGAGAGTATGCAGTATTTCTGAAAATTTTCTAAATACAGAATGCTTTTTTCTTTTTCTTTTTTAGAGGGGGGAAGGGAAGGAGAAAGACAGGGAGAGAAACACAGATGTCAGAAAGAAACACCAATCGCTTGTCCCTTGTACACGCCCCAACTGAGGACCAAACCTGCAACCCAGGTACGTGCCCTGCTTGGGAATCAAACCTGTGACCTTTCACTTTGGGGAACGATGCCCAACCGACTGAGCCATGCCAGCTAGGTCCCAGAATGCTTTTTTCATGGGACAACCTGTTAACACACTGATACACTAATGTTCCAAGGGACAGTTTCAAAAATACTGGTTAGGTGCAACTAAATGTGGAAGCAAGGAAAAGACAAGGTGGTGCCGGGGGCTATTTCCCAACGTCATGGTTTTATGTACAGGGCCAGCTGGGACGCTGACCTTTCTCCTCCTCCTCATGTATGCCTTATCCAGGCATCGGTCTACCCTTCACTGAATTATTATTTTCTCTGAGTTTCCTGATTTGTTCCTTTACTTGTCTAGGCTACCCAAACCTTCTCTCCCTCTCTCCCTGCTGCCCCTTTCCCCTCTTTTCTCCTCCTTATTGTTAGCAGTCCTTTTTCTTCCTTCCAAGTGCTTTCCTTTGCTTCCTACTTGTTAATAAGTAGCATTACTTTTCTTCCATTAAAAAATGTTTGTCATTGCTTTTCACTTAATATTGAGTTTCTCTCTGATGCAGCCATCTAGGTCAGATTCTCTTCTGTTTTTTTCCTCCATTCATTTACTTACCGAAGACTTCGGGACTTCTCTAGGACTGAACCTACTATTCTGATGATTCTTTAATTTCCCTTTTTTCCAGCATAATGATTCCCTCGCCCTAAACTAGTCTATAAAGGCATTGACCCTTATTCTCGAACATCCCTTCTGGTAAGTCCTTCCTCATGAGAAGCTGTTCAAGATGAGCAATATGCCACGCTTTGCACTCTTGCTTTGTACTCTTGTCATTACCGGGTGCTACTCATCAGCTGTGCTGTGGTGGTCTACGCACTACGAACACAGGTGCGCGCTGCCTACCTACAAGGAGTTTTCTCTGAAAAAGTTAACACTGACGTGGGTATGTTGAAGAAGAAGAATTTTCTCTCAGGTACATGTACAAAGTTTTATTTAAAAAATTTCACCTCTCAACAGAGTACAATATTAAACCACAGATTAAAAAAAGGGAGGAACCTTCTCAAGTCTTATCACCACTGAGTTTCCTCTTTGCTCAAACTTATTGTCTTGTCTTTACTCAGACACGGCCAATAGGCAGGTGAACAATTTCAGTTGGTTTTAGGTAAAAGTCAGATTCTTGATGATGAATCCATCCTGTTTTAGCATTGTCTAGACCTTCCATGGTAACGGACTAAGTTAGTAGAGACGTCATCCTCCTGATAAGACAGTAATAAAACCCTGGTCATTTGTAGCTCTGGGCTACAAAAAACCCTTCTACCTAAGGAGGGATTCTCTGACATCCTGAGAACATTCTGATTTGATTAGTTACATTTTTTTAATAATCTCAATTTATTTTTTCTTTCTAAATTTTCATTTTGACACAATTCCCAATTTACTGAAAAGGTGTAATATAATGGCACAGAGTCCCCATATACTTTTCACCCAGAGTCCCCAAATGTTAACTCGGCCACATTTGTTTTATTCTTGTCTTTCTTCCTATGAGTGCACATAAACACACACATTTTTTCCCCTAAACCATTCGAAGGTAGTTGAAAAACAATATGCCTTTACTATTACTTTGTAAACCAACCAATCAATCAGATGGGTTCAGGGACAGATGTGCTGATAAAGCAAGTACAGGTGATGGGCATATATGGCTGGGTGTTTATTACAAAGTTCTTTCAATTTTTATTGCATGTTTGAAATTTTTTCATAATAATATATTAGGGAAAACCAGAAAATCGACATTACTACTACTACCTATAGACCTTATTCCAATAGATTTTGCCAATGTCCCAATAATGTCCTATAAAAGAAAACCCCAGATCATGCCTTATAAATAATTTAAATGAATTCTGTTTTCTCTTCTCTGATGGGACATTAGAAGAAGTCTGCTCGCTGGTTGTTCACGATTATGTGAGAGACCTGGGCTAAGGACAAACCAAGACACCAGAATATCCAAAACTCTAAGTTTAGCTTTTAAGTTGTCAGTCCTTCGGGGGTTAGATATATCTATATAATCATTCTTGAGTTTTAAAATTAAAATTCCAGTAGAATGTTCTGAAAATATACAAGCTCGGTGGCACAGAAAGTGTTGCTTGGTTAAGTACACCCCGGGGAGAACTGCCCTATGTGGAAAATTCAGCTGCTCACAGTCCATGACGCAGAGAGCAGGCACGAGGTGTGTGCAAGCTGATAGTACGTGGACTTAAGAATGCCATCCCAATGCTTTACGATCCTTTGCAAAAAGGGGTGTCAAGGTTCTTTTTATTAATATACCTCTTCTTGGCCCTTTAAAACAAACCTAAGAAAAATGATTGAGGAGGGTTGTTTTTTCCCTTCTCAATATAAAAATGCAGAAAAGCTTTATATGCCCTGCTTGCCCCACAAACAAGTTTATGTGGTAAACTGTCTCCATACTGAACGGCTGACTGCCTTTTATAATCTGAATTAGAAAATGCAAAAAAAAAAATCCTTTAAAGTCAAACAGTGGAATTAACATATGAGCAGAGCTCCTGTGGGCATTTAAATCCGTAATTAAAAAACCTGAGACACGTTGGCTTGGCAATCGTTATTGTCTAACGTGCACAGATAGCCAAAAGGTACTGAAATGCGACATTCTGTCCCACATGACTCACTCATTCAGCAGAGGCAGGCTCACAAAGAATGCTGAGAAGGTCTCACATCTCTAAATGCCTGGCCCACCAAAGGTCTTTCCCCCAGCACTGATAAACACCCAGGGATCCTGGGGAGAGACTGCTGGATGTTTAGAACTCGGGAAATCTGCTTTTGCTAGCATACTACATTTCTATGCAGGAAAAGGAATCCCTTTCCGGAAAATTAAAAGTCTGAGAGTAGTAACGCACACATACGCACGCAAATCATCATTCCTATCTGATGTATGCGAGCACAGCACACAGCACAGCAATCTAGCTACGAGCCTCCCTCCAGATTATAAATAGGCTGCCAATCCAAGCAGCAGCTGTCTCACATCGCTCTTCTTTTTCTCCCTGATTTCATTCCATTTCAAAGATGATGCACAGATTTCTACAAGTTTTCTCTGTGCTAACAGGTACAACATGCACAGGCCAAGGAAATTTGTTTTTAAGATTATTCACATCAAACAATAGTCTACGCTAATCTGCCATTGTTTACCTTATTTATACATGTATAAGGGGTTTAACAGGTTTACACTCCTGCATTTTCTGCTATAAATTAGGCCTTCAGTATTATAATTCTACACTCAATCGCAGTCAACCAAGAAATTGCCTTTATAAAGGCAACTGAGCACCCTGCCCTTTCTGGGCTTGGAAAACAGTACTACCTACACCTGAATGCAGACGCCTGCACAGGAAACACACAGAATACAATGCAATTTGATGAAGTCTTTAATGCATACAACTCTTTCAAGAATGAAGCAAACCAATCAACTAAATGTACTCCTTAAGTTCTTTAAAATACCCGAGTGCTAAAGACATAACCGATTCACCTTCCACTACATGAAGACTAACAGCCAAAACTATAAGGAGACACCCTTTGTTCCCATCTGAAAAAGCTACCTCCTTAGAAAATCAGTATTCAGGGACATCTTTTAAAGAATGATTCCAATCTTCTCTTTATTCTATTTTTAGCATATAATTCACATCGGGAAGATACTTACTAAGCAAAGTGGCCAACATTTTATTCTTGTTTATAATAAGTACATTAAGAATTCTTACTTGGCTGTAAGGAACTCATTTCACTTCAGCCTGATAATACAAACAGGATAGCATTTATTGACTACAGTTGGACTTATTTAATAGGCTGGTACTTAACTTTCAAAATGACTGAGTTGGGAACCTTTAGGGAAAAATTTATTTTGAAGGGTAAACTTTGGGGGATACAACAAAAAAGGATTTGAAAAACTTGTCCAAAAACTACAGTTGTATTCTTAGTTAGCCTGAAAACTTAAACTTTATAATATTTGTTAGGTGTCAGAATGCAAAATTATTTCAATTTTCACATATGTGCACACACAACCATCCTTGAAATTTCAACTGGAAAGTCTTGGTTATATAGGAACAATCTAACATTAATTTCTATAAAAATAATAATACTAGCCCTGGCTGGTGTGGCTCAGTGGACTGAGCACCAGCCCGGGAACCAAAGGGTCACAGGTTCAATTCCCAATCAGGGCACATGCCTGGGTTGTGGGCTAGGTCCCAGTAGGGGGCATGCAAAAGGCAACTACACATTGACATTTCTCTCCCTCTCTTTCTCCCTTCCTTCCCCTCTGTCTAAAAATAAAATAAATGAAATCTTTAAGAAAATAATAACACTATACATCAAAATGTTAACAGTTAAATGCTGAGCTTACCAGCAATTTTGTCTTGCTGAATTAGTTGTAGGTTTAACAATAAAATAGTTTCATAATTAGAATAATAATTATACTCTACTACATTTTGGGGAAAAATATTTTTCCCTCCTTATACTTTAAGTCTTCCTGATTCAGTTGTAATGCATTCAAGTTTACAGGTTAAAATACACCTTTACATTATAAACGCTTGTCTTTAATTTTTCATTGCTTTAAGTATACACAGCAATACACCACTGAAAGACGCGAACACAGTATGATGACAGACTATGAGAAACATGTTCAGTCCTTTCGGATCTCCAAATTAAGCCAAAAATCCAGTGTTGACATGATCATACTAAATTATCAGAATTTTACCTTTTCAAAACAAAATGTAGCTCCTAAAAGAGTGGCATCTGGCAGTTTTGGCCAAGATGGAGGCATAGGTAGATATACTTTGCCTTCTCGCACAACCAAAAGAAGGACAACAACAAATTTAAAAACCAAAAAATTACCAGAACTGCCAGAAAACTGAACTTGCATGGAAGTCCATCAACCCAGGAGTTAAAGAAGAAACATTCATTCAGACTGGCAGGAGTGGCTGAGACGGGCAACCAGGATGACAGGCCATGTGGCAAGGCGATGGCTGGAGGACCAGGTGGTCCCACATTTGCTGGCAGATAAACTGGGAGGAACAACTGGGGAGCGAGACAGACCACGTAACCCAGGGTACTAGCACAGGGAAAGAAAGCCTCGAAATCTCCGGCTGTAAAAACCTGTGGGTATCGTGGTGGTGGGAGAAACTCCCACCCTCCTAGAACGTACACAAGCCTGCTCACCAGGAAGCAGCACCAAAAGGGCCCAATTTGCTCGTGGGTGGAGGGGAAGTGACTGAAAGAGGGGTGAGAGCCAGGCAAGTGGCACTGTTCCCTCTTGGACCCCTCTCCCACAAACAGCACCACAATGAAGCAATGCGGGTCACCCCGCCCTGGTGAATACCTGAGGCTCCGCCCCTTACAAAAAAAACAGGCACCCCAAGACAAGAAACTATGGCCCAAATGAAAGAACAGATCAAAGCTCCAAAAAGAGAACTAAGGAATGAAGAGATAGCCAACCTATCAGGTACAGAGTTTAAAACACTGGTAATCAGGATGCTCACAGAAATGGTTGAGTATGGTCGCAAAATAGAGGAAAAAGTGAAGGCAATACAAAGTGAAATAAAGAAAAATAGAAAGGGAACCAAAAAATAGATAGTGAAGGAAAGGAAACCAGGATTCAAAAAAAGGAGGAGAGGCTTAGGAATCTCTGGGACAAATTTAAATGTTACAACTTCTGAATCATAGGGGTGCCAGAAGGAGAAGAGGGAGAGCAAGAAGTAGAAAACTTACTTGAAAAACTAATGAAGGAGAACTTCCCCAACCTGACAAAGGAAATAGACTTCCATGATGTCCAGAAAGCTCAGAGAGTCCCAAAAAGTTGGACCCAAGGAAGCACACACCAAGGTACATCATAATTACATTACCTAAGATTAAAGACAAGGAGAGAATCTTAAAAGCAGCAAGAGAAAAGGAGGCAGTTACCTACAAAGGAGTTCCCATAAGACTATCAGCTGATTTCTCATAAGAAACCTTACAGGCAAGAAGGGGCTGGAAAGAAGTATTTGAAGTCATGAAAGGTAAGGACTTACATCCAAGATTACTCTATCCAGCAAAGCTTTCATTTAGAATGGAAGGGCAGATAAAGTGCTTCCCAGATAAGGTCAAGTTAAAGGAGTTTATCATCACCAAGCCCTTATTATATGAAATGTTAAAGGGATTTATCTAAGAAAAAGAAGATGATTAAAACTATCAACAGTAAAATGACAACAAACTCACTACTGTCAACAACTGAACCTAAAAAAAACAAACTATGCAAACAACTAGAACAGGAACAGAACCACAGAAATGGAGATCACATGGAGGGGGGAGGGGGTAGAATGGGGGAAAAGGTACAGGGAATAAGAAGCATAATGGAAGGTACAAAATAGGCAGGGGGATGTCAAGAATAGTATATGAAATGGAGAAGCCAAAGAACTTCTATGTATGACCCATGGACATGAACTAAGGGGGGGATGCTAGTGGGAGGGGAGATGCAAGGTGGAGGGGAATAAAGAGGAGGAAAATAATGGTATAACTATAGTAGCATAATCAATAAAAATATATTTAAAAAAATAAAAATAAAAGAGTGATATCTGCCATCACAGACTAAACTTGGTGAGATTAAGGAGTTAACTCAGTAAGTAAGTAACTTCTTATCCCATAATCTTTGGCAATTTTTTTGGACTTAATGTTCTCAGATGTTCTTTCACTCATTGAGTCTGCTTAACGCTTACTGAGTTTCACAAAATCTAACAATTACTTGAGTTGAATTTTTCCTCATATAATAGGTTCCCAAAACAATGTTCTATTCAATTCTAGAGGCCCAACTAAGGAATTGTTCTGAAAACAGACTGTTTTTACCCTAAGATTCTTTAAGGTTCAAAAAATTCTCCACTGTCTTCACTGTTAAATTGTATTTCCTTAAATATAACCTAAAAACATGGCAATAAATTCCATGTCATTTGCAGTAGTGCACCTGAAATAAAAACAGCAAATTTCCACTAGAATGCTTTTAGTTAAAAGTATTTCAGCTTTACTCTACCTTACCTATCCTGCAGTTACATAATAAAAATAACAAAGGTGTAAAAGAAAATAAGAATGCAAATCCCTAAATTGGGAGAGGGAGGCAGATAAAACATTCATTATTTATGAAAGTGTTTTAAAGACTTATTCTTTGGATGGTGTTTTATAACTTGATTTGGTAATTATCCCTCTCACTGAAATTTATTCTTGAAACTGAAATGTAATGCACTACCTTCTGCAAGAAGAAAGTCCTGACATACTCAACTAATACAGGAGGTTGTTATTCATTACAGGCGTTGGACCAAGAATCAACACTAAACAATGGAACAAACTGCTGACTCTATCTGGAGAATATCTTGTAAATACATTAAAAGCTACTGCAGGTTTAGAATCCCAGACTCTGAAAAGAAGTATGCAGAGAATATAACCAAGCTACATTTTTGGCTCTATTCTCTGATTTAAGCGAGTGTCAACCAAAAATAATTTTTTCTCTCCATAGGCTCTCCTCCTCCAATCAAACACACTTCTTTCATTATAAGAGGACACTGAACAATCTTTTATTACAATCATGTGATTTTCCCAGGTTTTTAATACTTGTCTAACACTATGATCATGAGATTCTTTAAACCAGTGGGGACTACAATCTGATCTCAATAATAGGCAATTTTTTAAACAGTTTGAAAACAGACAATGGGGAGAATACTCTTTTTTTGGCCCAAAATGTATAATAAGTAAGCTACTTTTCATTAGTCTTCTATTCTCTGAATGTTACCAAAATTTAACTTTAAAACAACTTGAACACAAAATCGAAAGGATCTTTTAACCCTAAAATATATATTTCATATCTTCTAAAAAAACAACTTGTATCATAAACATAATAAAACTAATTTTCACTAAATCTCAAATTTGTGCAAATAATATTTTATGCTTTCATTCAACTATTTTTATTTCTTTTTTAAATTGCAATTTTCAGAAAACCGAACATCATTTTTCCTAAAACACAATGTGTGTGTATGCTTACTGCAGCAATTTCTCAAATTGGGGAAGGGCTAGAAGGACAGAACATGAAAATATTTCAAAACAGTAACATCTAATCCATATTTGCTCACAAGTAAATAAACACTTCATGTAGCAAATAATGCAGAACCATAGGAGCTAGAGACTCTCTCAGTGAGTGGAGTTCTGTATGAAGTTCATGTATAAGGGAACACTTAGTAAAGAAGTGCTCTTATACCATAACATTTTTAGCCTCCCAAGTTCAAAGTCTCAAAACCACCTCTCATTCTTTTTCCTGCCTTGTGGCCCAGCTTCACTTAGTTCCTAATCCTGGTCATTCTTGTTCTGCATCTGCAGCACTGTTCGGTCCAACCTCTCTTCCTCAAACCTCTTGCCCCTTACCTGTGTCAGATACAATTTGCTTACCCCTCAACTGCAAGAATATGATTCTAACGGTACTTCTGCACCCTATTTCTCCCTTTCCATACAGTGCTGCCAGATTAATTCCAAAAAAGCATAACTCAGATTGATTATGTCATTTCCTTGGCTAAAAAGAAAATACAGCAAAAAAAATAGCATAGACTATTATAGTTGGGAGGGGCCTTGGTGGTCCCCCAAACCATCGCCTGAGAGGATGGGGGAAGGGAAAACAATGGAGCTGAAGCCTAGAAACAAGAAGCCAAAGTGCACAGGACCCAGTGAAGTAGATATCTGGCAGGATTGAACCTAATTGTTCATGCAGACTGCACAAATTCATTATCTTTCTAAAAAGTTCATAGTAACCATGCATAACAAGGCAGCATATATTTCAAACTGTTTAGTTAGCAAATTCTTTTCTTTTTGGATTTACAGGCATTCTGAGGCAGATCCAATCAAGAGAGTTTGGCTCGGACTCTTCCTCTAATTTTGTCTGTAAGGTCTAACAGTGACAAAGAATGCAATAACTTTATTTTTTCCAGAGACTTTATTAACATTGTACTCAAGCTGGAATTATCCTTAAGTATTCAGGAGTGACACTTACCCAGAGACTATGGAAATGGGGTGAGACACAATGCTTGATTAAAGTTGGCAGAACCATTACAGATCCAAGGTCCTAGATTCAGTTGCAAAGCTGCCCAATTTTCCCCAATGCACATCTTTCCCCCACTCTGCCACACTAAAATGAAATCCATAGCTCTGTTAGCTGACAGTGTAAGTCACAGTCAAAGCCAAATCTTATTGAAATAAGTGCTACTTTATAAGGAAATTTGTCCTAATCTATAAATTTCTCAAAAGGAAAGGCACTAGAGTTTGGCTTATGTAAGTCTAGAGCAACAACCAGTGTCCTTAGGATCCCGTTACACAAAATGATGCCAATCTCACTTAAAAGGGGAGAATATCTTTATATTTCCTTGCTTATTAAAACTTTTTTTAACCCTTACCCAAGTATGTTTGTTGGTTTGAGAGAGAGAGACAGACAGACAGACAGACATCAATGGGTTGCTTCCATATCAGCCGCAACGAGGGATCGAACCCACAACCTAGGTATGTGCCCTGACTGACAATCAAACCCACAACCTTTTGTTGCAAGAGATGATGCTACAACCAACTGAAGCGCCCAGCTAGGGCTCATTAAATTTTTTTTCCAAAAATTAAAGTTTCATGTAATCATCCTTCTGCCTCAGAGATAAGCACTGTTAACTGTTTCTGACTTTTTTGTTTTTTTAAAAAAATACTTTATTTATTTATTTTTAGAGAGAGGGGAAGGGGAGGAGAAAGAGTGGGAGAGAAACATCAATGTGTGGTTGCCTCTCATGTGTCCCCAACTGGGGACCTGGCCTGCAACCCAGGCATGTGCCCTGACAGGGAATTGAACCGGCGACCCTTTGCTTCACAGGCCCGTGCTCAATCCACTGAGCTACACCAGCCAGGGTTTATGTAATAACAATGGGATGCAATACTGCACATAGTTCTGCCCTTATTCTGTTTACTTAACAATATGTCACGGACATGCTTTTTCCATGTCAATATATAGATCACCCATCACTTCTTTTTCTTAACAGCTGTACTCATGAATATACCATACTTTCCCCAATCTCCTACGATGAATATCATTTTCAATTTTCCACTATTACAAAAAAAGCTTTAATAACATCCTTGGACATGTATCTTTATTCAGTACATGAATCTCTCCTGAGAATAAATTCACAGAAGTTACACTGCTGGGTCAAAGAGTGGGCCAGTTTCAAACCCGGATTCCTCTTCCACAACCGTTCTCCAGAGAGGCTGTGCGGGTAAACTGTCTGCCTGTCTACCTGTCTCTTACAAGTACGTGGACTTGACACCTTTAAAATTTTTTACTAGTTTGACAAGCAAAAATTGTTTCATTATTGTTCTAATATATAATTCTTTGATTAGTGAAATTGAGTATCACTTCATATTTACGGGCCACTAATAATTTTAATATAGTCAATGATTTATGTAAGAATGAATATGTATATGTGCACACGTACCTCTAATAAGTAGGCTATTACAGTATCTTTGCATCTCTGTGAGCTGCCCTCCAAATGCATCCCTCTCCTTCTGCCCAAGAGGTTGTTACTACACTAAAAATTTTTTATCATTCCTTTTTTCCTTTATAACTTTACTACTTATGTAACTCTCCATACACAATGTTTTATTAGTTTTTATGTATTCTTCTGTGACTTGTATTTCTTTCTTTTTTGTCCGGCATTGTGCAATTCTCCATGTTGATACATATACCTATAGTTTCACATTTTTAAAAAGCATAAAACAGCATTCTACTGTGGAGACTTGCCATAATTTCTCTCTTCTGTCAGAAGACATCTAGCTCGGCTCCGTTCTCTGTTATTTGTAAGAAGGCTGCTGTGAACGTTCTGTGTGAAGAGTGTCTTAGAACCACACTGCCCGACACTGCGTCCACCAGTCACATACAGTGGCTGCTGAGCGCTCGAAATGTGGCTATGAACTGAGAGGTGCTCACGTGCAAAATGTAAACGCCAGATTTCAGAGGAATGTAAAAGATTTGACTGATAATTTTTCATATTGATCTGTTAGAATGGTAACATTTTAACATTTATATCTTCATGAAATTTATAGTTAATTAAACTTAATAAAACATAATTGTAATTACTATGATAGTACAATTAATTTCATCTGTTTCTAATGTAGCTACTAGGAAATGTGACAGTACATGAGTGGTATCCGTCCTACTTCTATTGGCCAGTGCTACTCCAGAGTATACTTCTAGGAGTAGAACTGGTGAGTCTTAGCCTCAAATTTGGTGGAACACACAAAATTTTTCCCAAAGCACTAAAACCATTTTACATTGCATCCTGCAGTGTACAGTTTCTTGCTGCTCTGTTCCCGGAAATAGTTGTTGTTGCGTATTTTAATTTTTGTCAAACTGGCAGAAGCAAAGTGGTACCTCATTGTGGTTTTATTTTTTTCATTTTTATTTTTAAAGATTTTATTTATTTATCGTTAGAGGACAAGGGAAGGAGAGAGAGAGAGAAATATCCATGTATGGTTGCCTCTCATGCATCCCCTGCTGGGAACTGGCCTGCAACCCAGGCATGTGCCCTGACTGGGAATCGAACCGCGGTTGTTTGGTTTGCAGGCCCATGCTCAATCCACTGAGCTACACCAGCCAGGGCTCATTGTGGTTTTAAATATCATTTCCCTCATTCCTAATAAGGCTGATCAACTTTCATATATTTGTTCATTGATGTTCCCTTCTCTCTCACATACACTAACGTTTTTACTTCTTTTGTGAATTGCCTATTAATATCCATTGCCTACTTTTGCCTTAGGATGCTCGTTTTCTTCAAGATTCATACTCTTTATATATAAGACTAACAGCCCTTTGTCAGACGTGCGTTGAAAATATTTTTTGAGGTTTTCATTGCTGTTCTTGCCATTTTGTTTTTACTGCCTTTGCCTTAAAATGTTTTTCTTCTGGCTTTCCCCTTATGTTAGTAAGTCTTTCCCATGCTAAGATTATCATGCTAAGAAAGGTCTTCCACACTCCAAGATTAAAAACAAACAAAAAAATGACAAAACTCTTTTCTTCAAGTATTGTTATAGCTTTATACTGTACCTCTAGTCCACCTTAAATCTATTTTTAAAGTGTGATGTAAAATAGAGACCAGAAGAGACAAAAACTAAAGTGACCATCGAGCTCACCACACATCCCTCAGTGGCTATGGCTGTGACCCTTGCCCCTTCCTTCCCACCGTCACCCTCCACTGGCGCACACTCTCACACACACACACACCACAGAAACCAGCATGTAGTCAGTGTAGGAGCTCACATTACAGAGCACTGCTCCAAACCTTAGGTGAGGATGGTGGGCAAGCACGTGCCCCAAGCCACACAAATCCAAGCACCTTCTCAGAAACTGTCAGCACTGAGATGGGGCTGGGGTGAGCTTTTCTTAAAAAGGTGACAAAGTTTGGGGCCTAGAAACTACTAGAGGCTACACGGAGTGGCAGAGAATGAAGCTGAGAACACAGATAGAGGAGAAAGAATATCTTAGCAGCTTTCCAGTCTGTGAGGAGTGAAGAGGTTTGCTGCTTCTTGAATTCCTGAAGCTTATTCAGCTATTCCCTCCCTTCAATGACTGATACCTTAAAATCCCTTCAATAAATCCTCTCTTTTTGGCTTAAGCTAGCTGGAGCTGAGTTTGTAACTTGCAATCCAAACAGTCCTGACTAGTGTAGGAATCTCACTTGATATTTTTCTTAAAGTCAGTCACCAATTGTTCTAACACCATTTATTAAATAATCCATCGTTCCCTACTTCTGTAATATACTAAGTACCAATTTATATGAAAGTTTCTGTTTTTGAGTTTGTTTCATTCTGCTGATCTGTTTCTTCTGGCCAGCATCATACTATTTCACCCATTGTAACTTTCTAGTATGTTTTGATTCTGGCGATTAATTCATTCACTACTTGTATCTATATTAAATACATTACACTGTGGTAGACACAGAGAATATGTCCTTGAATAAACAAATGACAGCCTGACTCTTGTGGAGTTTAAAACCTAGAAGTAAGAAAAGATAGTTATGATAAAACGTAATGAATGTTAGGTTAAAGGAAACAGGACAAACCAGGTGAACGTCCGTCAGCTGGACCCACCCTGATCTAGAGGTCAGGGAAAGCCTCCAGAAGAAAGTGTTTTTACACTGAGACCTGAAGGATCCATACGAGTTCGTATAGGTGGGTAGGGAAACAGTGCTTCAGAAGGGAGAATGATTCCATTTAAAGGCACAGAAGGATCAGGGTCCATTTAGTTAGTGAGAGAAGCCCCTAAATGGTGTTTGGAGAGAAAGGGTGTAGTGTAGAGCATCATACATGTTTTTAGTCATTTTTGGACTTTGGACTTGGTCAGAAGAGCAAAGACAAGACACTGAGGGGTTATTAAGCCATGATTCAGATTTGCACGGTTGAAGACTCCCTCTAGCTACAATGATCAGAAGGGAGGGAGACTAGAAGCAAACAGATCCACAAAGAGGCTCTTTTAATAAGCCAGGCAAGAGATGATGATGGCACAGACCAAACCTGTGATTATGGAAAGATGACTTAAGAGCTATTTTAGAAGAATACTGGTGGTACCTAATGACTAAATTTTGGAGATGAGTAAAAAGGAACAGTCCAGGATGCCTTTAAGGTTTCTGGCTTGATAACAGTAGAGAGTGATAACATTCACAGCAATAAGAAATGAGAAAGTTTCCTCGGCTACATTTGGGTGAACTGTGTGTGGAACAATCTATCAAAGTCCCCAAGACATCCACTGGAATTCTGAATGGGGTAATATTAAATTTATAGATTTCAGGAGAATTAACTTCTTTAAAATGCTGAATCTTTCCATCCAGAACAAAGGTACAGATTTTCATTTATTCAAATCCTTTCATATCCCTAAGTAAAGGTAAAGGTATTCTACAGTTTCCGTTCAGTTTATTTCTGCCTCTTAAAGGATTGCGTGCCTTGGCCCTGACTGGTGTGGCTCAGTTGGTATGGCGTCGTTCTGCAAAGTGAAAGGTCTCTGATTTGACTGCTGGTCAGGGCACACGCCTGGGTTACAGTTCGGTCCCTGGTCAGGATGCATATGGGAGGCAACTGACCGGTGTTTCTCTCTCACATTGATGTTTCTCTCCCTTTTCTCCCCCCTTTCCTTTTCTCTAAAAATAATCTTAAAAAAATAAATGAAAGATTGTTTACTTTTGTGACTAGATAATTTTTTCCTTTTGTTTTCTCACAGTATACTACTGTTATAAAGGGAAAATTCTTGGTTTTGATTTTACCTTGTATATGGCCACCTTACTAACTTACTAATTATAATAATGTTCATTGATTTTTCCTGGTTTCTCTAAGCAGACAGTCACATTGCCTGCAAATAATGATAATCTATATCTACTGTTCCAATAGTGTTTTTTAAACTTTTTACTGAATTTATTGGGGTGACATTGGTTAATAAAATTATGTAGGTTTCACACGCAGATTTCTATAATACGCCATCTGTACATTGCATTGTGTGTTCACCACCCCAAGTCATTTACCCTCTTCTATCTCCCCTCACCCTTTTCCCTCTGGTAACAGCCATACTGCTTTCTGTCAATGAGGTGTTTGGGTTTTTTTTTTTTTTTTTTTTTGCTTAATCCTTTCATCTTTACCACCCAGCCTCCCTAATCCCCTCCCCTGACAGCTGTCAGTCTGTTCTCTGCATGATGCGTCTGTTTCTGTTCAGTGTTAGTTTATTTTGTTTTTCACTTCCTTTTCATATGTTATTTTACAATAAAAATATCCAAAATAACCTTTTTGTCCCTTGGTCAGTATAGCTAATGGTTTGATCATTTTGTTGATCTTTTCAAAGAATCAACTTTTAGTTGATTTTTAAAATATTTTATTTATTTATTTTTTAGACAAAGGGGAAGGGAGGGAGAAAGAAAGGGAGAGAAACATCAATGTGTGGTTGCTTCCCGCACACCCTCAACTGGGGACCTGATCCACAACCCAGGCATGTGCCCTGACTGGGAACTGAACCAGAGACCCTTTGGTTTGCAGGCCGGCACTCAGTCCACGGAGCCACACCAGACAGGGCAACTTTTAGTTTTATTTAATTTACTGATGCTTTATTTCTGACTAAGTTGGTTGGAGCACATCCAGGCAAAATTTTTCAGAAAGTCTATGTGAGTAAGTGTATTTTTGTGAGACCAAAATGTCTTCCTTTTATCCCCAAATGTAAGTGATTCCTTTTCCTAAATATAAAATTCTAGCATCGCAATCCTGAAACCTCAGAATTCTAGAAAGTTCCACTATCTTCTAGCATTGAGTTGTTAATTAAAAACTGTAATGTATTTTATTCCTTTATAAGTAACTTTTTGGTTGTTATTAACTATTGAGAAGTTTGTGGGATTTTTCTCCTTATTTAAAAACTTAAAATTGTTAGCAATTATGATGAATCTTTTTCCACCAAATAATCTTGTCTGATGCTAAGAACTTTATCTCAAGATCTGACTCTTCTTTTTTTTAGTCAGAAATTTTTCCTTCTGTAATTTCTTTGATCACTTCTTCTTTTTTTAAAACTCCTATTACACAGATATTACATCTCTTAGGTCTAGTCTCCATGTTTATTTTCTCGTATTCTCCATCTCTTTGACTCTTTGCTAAGTTATAGGAGAATTTCTTAATTTCCTTCTAATTTACTAATTCATGTTCTTGCAGAGTCCATTTTTTTATTCACTTTCTCTATTGAGGCTACTTTTGAATAGTCCTATGTATTTCATTCTTTCAACAGCTGTTTGTTGAGTGCCTACCTTGTGTCATTCTGGGCTCTGGAAGGCGGTAAACGAGTTACCTGCGTGACTATTTCACAGCTCCAGGCGGACAGAACGGCCATTATAAAGCCAGAAGGTGGGGACAGCCACCTGTCCGAGAACAACAAGGAGCCCCGTGTAGCTCGAACAGGAGGAGTGGGCTGGAGAAAGCAGATGGTGACAGGCCATGAGGCTTCACAGGCCACTGTGAGGACCTGGCTTTTATTCTGAGGGTAATAAAAATAGCCTGTTTTTGTTTTATTGATGAAATAATATCCTCTGAAACCTCACTGAGAATACTAATACAAATTTAAAAAGTTATCTCCTATTTTCTTTCACGTGGGGTGGGGAATTTGTTTTGATTGTTCAGCTTCCTATCCTACTTTCAAGCTGCCAATTCTCTTCACCTAACCTGTAGTTTTTTCCTGTCTGCTTATACTAACAAATAAAGGTTTAGCTAAATCAGTATCTGCGTGGCCACGAAAGTCTAAAAAAGGCTTTGTCCCAGGTAAAGTGAGTAGGTGGGGAAGTCTGAGAAAGGACAAGTAGGGGGCCCGTCTTAAAGCAAGCAGTTTGCCATAATTTTTATTATATTATTAATTCTCAGGAAGCACACAAAGGTCAACAGGGAGAGCTCTAACTTAAACTTCGAGACCCACACTCGACCAGTCCCACTCTCCATGAGTCAATAATCTCTTAAAAATCAGGACAGGTGTAGGCTCAACTGCAGACCTGCAAAGACTGACTTCAGTTCTGTGCTTCACTCCACCCTTCTCAGTAGTAAAAACCAAAGGTCAGTATTACAAAGAGCAAACCAAAATTACAGATCACTATCAGGATCTCAGTCTAAACTGCACAATCTGCAGCTTTCTAAAGTCCTTGACTAAAGTCAGAGAAACTAATTTAAAATGTTTCCTATGATTAAATATTATCAGTATTAATGAAGAATACCACATGCTTATCAATCTGTTTCCTTTTCCACATCTTCTAAAGACTTCCAAGCAATACAGCTATGAAAAAAAAATCCTCAAATAAGTTTACTATTATTTGGTACCAGCAGCATTTTGGGGGCAAAGAGATTAGGCCTTTTATAAGCCTAAAGCACATGTAACTGCAAACGTTCCAGTAGGAGAATTTAACCTTCCAGGTCTTTTTGTGCTGGCTTCTGAGTATGAACGCTGCCAGACATAACAGGGTTACTAGATGCGGTTTCTTCTGAACAACCTCTGGCAGTAATCCCAAGTGACTTTTCACTCTACTCATGTATTTTAGCGGGTAGAACATAATACAAGTCACACAGGAAATGGAATTAAATTAAACAGAGTGGTCCCACCTCAGTGGAGAATGGAGGAAGGATGGAGGCAGGGCAGGGCAGTAGAAGGAAATACCTATACTATACAGTTATGATTCTACTAGTAGTTATAAACAAAGAAAAATACTATGTTACACAGACTCTAATAAAGTTTCTTTGGGGATTCTTTAATTTGAAAATAATTTAGCAATCTAATTATAAGTAGAAGAGACGTTTGACTAGTGATTTTCAAAAGATAGGAGAGGTGAGGGCTTAGGGCTCTGCAGCCCTTCTACAATCTAAGTTGACTTTAAGAGTAAAATAGTTACTCATTAAAGTATATCAGAAAATTAGGGTCCAGAGCATGGAAAGTAAGAGTATGTACTGAAGGACTGACCGCATTAAGAGGTCCTGCTGGTAACAAGCACTTGTTCAAGGTTCAATCCTAAAGTATCTTACACAAAATTGCATACGATGGGGAGGAGTGGAGGATCCTGTATATGTTCAAGTTTAACCACCACTGCAATTTTTTCTTATAGCCCTGATCTCTCTCATGAATTGATTACTTAAGTAGTAAAAACTCAGGAATAGCTTCTGCTTTCCTCTTGGGTTAAATACAAATCTATTCAGCCTTAGAACTACACCGACAGAGCTCACAGTAGGATACTATACACACACCCCCACACACACACTCCCCATACACAAGATTACGGCTCTTGATCTAGACAGAGTAAGAATTTTCCAGGTCAGTCCCGTTCTTTGCCAGTGTACTAGATTTCAACACGCTTGTGCACAGTAAAGAGGTCATTCTTGTTGACTTTTCATGATGAAGATAATACAGTGAGCACTAGATACCTGTACTTATTTCTCTCTCTTCTTTAAAACACCTACAAAAAATCCAACCTCCTTTTCTCTTTCTCCCTCCTTCCTCCATCACCTCCTCCCCTACTGCCCTCCAACCCAGTTTCAAACACAGGAGCAGAACTGATCAGATTTTTAAAAACTGAATTTTTCACAACACAAACACAAATGCTTTTTAGAATACATAGAAGTCACCTAAAAAGGTAAAAAAGAAAAAACACAGGAGGATAGAAAAGACAAGTCACTTAAAAAAAGAGATCTTTGAAAAATTTGGAATGTATAAAGTACTAAGTTGACAATTATTTGAATGTTGTGATTATTTATTTTAAGCAATAACCTTTTTTTTTGCTACACACTACTAAACACACTGAAAACTGATTGTTTTTTAGTCATCTGGGTCAAATTTATCATGGGAATATTAACCAAGGCTTTAATCTGAAAGTTACAAGTTCCTTCTGCTCGGTTTCAATCACAGGCAGGCCAACAATACCTGCTTCAACCTGGGGTAGTAGGATCTACTTAGTCAGGTGTGCAGGCCAGCATTCCAAAGGCACAGGTTCTGCCCATGCTGTTGCTTTATCATCATGCTCGTGCCTAGTACATAAAGACTCAGATTTAAAATAAGTTAGGAAGCATTTCTTGGTTTTATTATTATGACTTTTTATTTTGTAAAATTTCAAACATACAGAGAAGCTCAAAGTATAGTATGACAATTCCTTGGATAATATCTGTATGTCCTTCAACTCTGCTCCAAATCATCATCTAGCTTTTCCCCATGAACCCCCTGCAAGTGAACAACGTGGCATCTAACCCTGAAATATGATACTTCAGTAGTAGGCATCTGTATTTCAGAATGGTTCTGTGCCTTCCAGTAAAGACAGACCCCAGAATTCCTAAAACTTCTACACTATGAGATCCCTGAGAGTAGAATTCATGTAATTTATTTTTTTAAATCCTATATGTCTGTTTAAAAATATGAATTTCTCCTAATATATTTAATATAACCTGAGATTTACAGAATAAACTTCTGGAACACAACTAATGTCTAAAGGAAGATGAATAAGTAATTCCTTAGAATGAGCAATTCAATAATACTCTGGTTATTTTTCAGGATGTGAGGTAACTAAATATAGTGCGGAGCACTGTGATAAAGCACATACATCTTGGGCCCGTGGACATGAGCAACCATATTCCTCAACAGGGAATATGCCAGACTTTTAGGGATACCTGAACCACACTTTTGAATCACTAAGTAAGTTTCTTGGCCGTTCTAAAGTGGAAGCTAGAATTTGACAATGATCAAGAATATCCTAGGAGACGCCATACTAGTCTGTGTGACCCATGCAGCTCTGGGAAAATCCATCAGTTCTTGAGTTGGTCTAGTGTAAGGTACAGGACGGGCCAGGGACACTTTGTACATCTGGACTGAACCATCAGCTCCAAGGTCCCCAGGGTATTGCAAACCCTGGGTAATTGAAGGAAGAGACTGGTGAAATGCGTAACACTGCTCACGGACAAGTAATCTGAACTCTCTCAATCTGACCCATGTCCCGTGACTAAGACATGGTAATCAGGATCTCCGTGAGGTTTCTTTCCAGTGCCTCCTATTACTCTAACCCTCCCTTTCTCATCCTACTGTCCCAGCTACCCCTCCTCTCCATAGCGGGTATTTAAAATTCTAATTTTGTGAGGATACAAAAAATGACATTCACTTTTTAAATGCCATGCGGGTCCCTTAGATGTAAGAAATTCAATCACCATAAAGTACACATTATATAACCATTAAGCGTGAATAAATGGTATAAGAATAAGATTTACAACATAACAATGATCCTATTCTATCCAAAGACCTCTTTCAAGAGGTATATCCAAGTAGAGAAATAAAACAAGTGCATGTAATCGTGGGATTTATTCGGAAACACCATGTATCAGAAGACACAGGCTACTGTTGTTTATTTACATCACCACCTTTATTATTCATCCACCCATAAAAGGTTTTTCTCAAATTAATCCTTTCTGGTTAACATACTACAGCCTACATCCAGAAAAGCAAACAGAAAGGCAAGTAAAGCCCGTATCTCAGTCTATTAGCTATTAACATCCAAGTGTTCTCTCCTCCCACTGGCCCCGTGAAGCCCTGGCCCCTGAAGTGATAAAGATGAGCGCTGCCCACTGTTCGCCAGCTCTAAGGCAGTATGAACACGCTACAAAGTGCCAAAAGGGCCATTAAAAAAAAAACTGACCCACTTTTAGAAGTCAGCAGCTTTTTCCTTCTGGTGAAGTATGAATATTTAAATCAGGCAGACAAGTCAAGGAGCAAACATTCCATCCTGAAAGCAACGTGCGCATCTCCGGCTCAGGGCTGAAAGCGTCCTGCTGTCATATACCAACATGGAAATGAATGCTCGCCGAGGCCTCCAGAAGGGCAGTTTTCTAATCATTTTGCTGCCTTTCACACTTGACGGTCCACATTTGGATGTGAGGGCAAAAAACAGTAAAAGATGGATCACAGCAACTGCTTTAAATTATATACCTAATGATTTATATCGGGCATAATATAATTTAATTTGTAGTAAATCAAGCAAACTGAAGAAAGGTTAGGTTTGTGGTTAACAGCTGCAAATTTGTTTTTACCTTCACGATACAGTAACAATGTGTTATAGGAGTACTACATTTGGGAGATGGTAAACTTATCACAATAAAACTGACTAGAATCAAGTTCCAATCTAAGCACTGCAGTTTAAATGAGACAAATAATAGCAATTGTCAATACAGCACAATACACAGGAAAAAAACTGAAAAATAAATCAAACTAGTATTCAAAAACCCACCTACATTACTGCTATAGGTTCCCTTTGACTTTATTGAGAATACACCATTAAATGAAAATGTACCTTAAATAAACAGAAAAATAAAGATCAGAAAATTCATGTGAAGATAATATATGTAATTGGAAATTTTAGGATCATCTGTTCCTACTCAGATTTATAATTTACAACATAAACTCCAGATCTTGACCTTACCATGGTCCTACCAGGATTACTCCCTGCCCCCACCCCACCCCCTCACAGCTCCCATTTGGACCTCATGCTTTATCTTTCAAACAAATAACATTTCTAAGTTGTGTAACTTATCACAGGTAAATAAATATAGGATATTTCTCTTATTCCTTCAGGCGACCCCATATCAAGAAGAAATGTTATAAATCCATTTTGCTTCTATGACAGCCATCCAAACTCTTTCAAACACTAAACCTGTCCACTTATTTACAAGCAAGCAGGACAAGATTTCACAATTAGGAAACCAAATCACCTTTAAGGGGAAAAGCCCTGCTTCTTAACTATAGAGGTGGCTTCCTTCTACAAGGTAGAAAATTGATTTGGTGTCCTGAAAGTACTGTTTTAGTAAAACAAACAAAGAAAGCAAACAGGACAACAAAACCTTATTTCCTCCCAACTCATCCCACCCTTCAAACACTAAAGCATTTTGTTCTAAAGACAGGTGCTGATCAAAGAAAGCTTTCTAAGCACTCTATCCAGTTCTAGTCAGAGGACAGTGTGGTCAAGAAAGCCTTCTAGTACCAGGCCCTATCACAACTATTTCATCTTAAATTTGCTTCTCAACACTTTCTATGAAAAAATTTTCACATATAGTCAAGTTTTTATGTTTATTCCTACATATCATGTTCGCTGCTATACCCATGCCCTGGCTCACTTGATTGCTTTGACTTAAAATACTTCCTCCATCTCCCAGCCTTTCTGGATCCAAGTGCGCCTAGGTCCCTGCCCTCTGTCTTCTTATCATCTATACATAGTAACTACTATGCACTGACTGCTCTGCTGTGTGTTTATTCCTTTCTACTAAAGATCATAAACATCAGCATTTGTACTGGATATCAACAAAGAAGGGGCTGGGTAAAACACTTCCTGGCTGATGATTTTACATAAAATTGCACAGCTGGAATTTGCTGAGGGGAGTTGAGATGGGTGGAAAGAGAACAGAGAGCTTGTCCGCTTCAGCAACAGACAGGTTTTAAGACTTCACTGCTGCCCCAGCCTGATTACTTGCTATGCGTGACCCAAGTAAGCAAGCTGGGAATTAGAAAAAAATTATCAGAACTTCTTTCAAAAGCATTTTAGGCTCCGAAATCAGAATCACAAGAAGGATCCAAGGCACTACAAAGTATTTCAAAGAGAATGGTTGGAAATCAAGACTCTCTCTTTGCACATTCATTTAATGAGAAAGGGGCAGGGCCTAACTTCAAAGGGGATCACCGGCCTCTAAACTGTGTAGGTTACTAGACTTAGATCTAAAGCCCTACTCCCGCCTCCTGGGAGCTCCCCCTAATCCTTCCACACTGCAGTGAGGATGTGGCAGCCGCACGTCTTAGGGAGACTCTGGTCAAGGTTTTCCTTCTTGGGATGTGGTCACCGGAGAAATAAGGAGAAACTCCTCTTTGGGTTGGACACAGTGGCCTGCGAGTGCACCAGTGGCTCTCTTTTCTTGCTCACAGAGATAAAGCACCATATTAAAACTCAATATATTTTGGGAAGAAAAGATAAAAACACAAAAGGGCCTGTCTTATCTTCAAATATGCAATTCGCAGCTTTGTGAGCTCCGGCATTCAACTAGCCAGATTACTAAGCTTATTTAAAACCTGAAGGCTTTCCTCCAACTCCACCTTTTGCTATTTTCAGGGTTTGTTTCCGAGAGTGCGCCTGAGCTTGAGTACACGTGCTTCACACAATTCACACACATCAGTGAGCAGCCGCAGCAGAAACCCAGGTCCACAGCGGGAGGCTTAATTAACTGTACACAGGACAGCACCAACAGCACTGGGGCTGCCTCCCATGAGGCAGCGCACCGACCAGACTCCTATGCAAGGGAAATCCACTGCTGGGGGAAATGTGTCCCCATCATGTAAAACAAGAGACTGCTAAGACAAAAGAGAACATCTCCCCCAAACCACCACAAAAACAAAAACACCCAAACCAAAAACCTTGCCAGGACAGCCTCAGCAAGAAGCCAGAGAACAGCCAGAATTTAATGTTTCCCAGTGGGTGGGTTAGGCTTCTCTGCTGTTTAGTGGGTTATCAGAAGCCACTATGAGGCAACAGCATGCAGGCCTTTCTAATCATTTTATACATTCCCCTCACATATATTCTGTGTCAGAGGAATGCTAATGGGATTGAACCATAAGACTAAGGTAACATCCAATGATGGCCACGGTGAAGACCCAGTTTGTAATCCAGAAGGTAAATGAACTTCCTACATATAAACACACTGTAAAACTCAATGACTTAGAAGGAAGTCTGCCTTCACTCTGTGTAGAGTGTCTGGACAAATGAGAGTAGCTTCCAAAGACTCAAGGATTTCTCCAGTCTACACGGCAGGACACACACAGTGAGATGTTGGAGCGTATTCAAGAGTTTTGAACTGTTTTCGGGTCTAGATCAAGGATAACATAGCCAGGTCAAAACCACCAGCTTTACCCTCAATAAAGTTTAAGCTGACCTGAAGTGGTTCAGGGGGCTATTCAAGCATTTTTTCATGTTTAACAAGTGAAACTCATAGAGAGTAAGTGTAACTGACCGAATAAATACCACTAGAGGCAAATACAGGAGCAATCAGTAGAGTACAGACGCAGCCTGAGATAAAGGCGTCCGGAAGTCACTGCTTTGCACTCTAGCTCCTCTGACCCCCATTCCCTGTGTATCTCACTGGGATGTGGGGAGGGTTAACTTGATGTCAGGAAAGTGCTTGGAGCTCCTTGGAGAAAAGTGATATAAGTGGTTATTACTACATCCCACTGAGGCTGTGAGGTTGTACGACATAAAGGAGAGAAACAATACTCTGTAGTTTATTATAAAGAACGTTTATAGTCTAGAAAAATGTTTTATAATTGTCTTTTATTAGTTAGTCCTTATTACCTGCCCGTTAGGGTTACAATCCTAGCTCCCTCTTCTACATAAAGAAACCAAGACGGGAAGGCAAGCGATCTTTCCAATATCATGTATTCTTACTTCCCTTTCCCAGATAACACAAAGGAAGCTGGTGACTTCTCCAGTCACATTCAGGAGGCAAAGGAGTAAACATAACTAAGAATCTGGAGACCATCAAGGGTCAACGACAGTACTTTCTCTGCAGCGTTCGACAGTGTTCTGACAAGAGTGCGGTGACCAGGAGGGCGTCGGATCACCTGAGATTAAGCACTTGCTCTGTCATTTACTCGTGGTGTAATCTTCCAGAAGTCACTGTTGCCTTCGTGCATGTTACTTTACCAAACCTGCACACTGGAGTCCAGTGGGGTCAAACTCAACTATAGGAAAGCTATGGGCACCCAGTGACACACTGAGCATGTCAGTTACAGATCGAATAACGATCTGTATTCTCGTTGAGAATATGGGTTCTCCTAGCCTCTGCAACTGTAGTAAAGACAATTCGGTGCCCTCGGACAAAATGAAATAGGTAGTAATAATTTTTAAAATAGCTTTATTGAGATATAATTCACATACCATACAATTCAACAGCTTTTAGCATATTCACAGACTTGTACAACCATCACTATATTCAATTTTAAAACATCTGATCACCCTAAAAACAAACTCCAAACACATTAGCAGTCACTCCCCACTCCCCCCACCACACACACACCCTTCTCTGTCCTGCAGTCATTAATCTACTTTCTTTCTCTATAGATTTGCACATTCTAGACATTTAATATAAATAGAATCATACAGCACATGGCCTTTTGTGACTGGCTTCTTTCACTCAGCATGCTTTCAAGATTCACCCTTGTGGGAGCACGTATTGGTACTTCCTCCTTTTATTGTCAAGTAACATTTTATTGTATGGGTATACAACATTTTATTTAACTATCGGTTGATGGGTTGGCTCCATTTTTTTGGCTATCATAAATATGCTGCTATGAACATTTGTGTACAAGTTTTGTTTGGACATATGTTTTCATTTCTTTTGGGTGTATACCTAAGAATAAAATTGCTAAGTCACATGGTAACTCTATGTTTAACACTGTGAGTAACTGCCAGACTGTTTTCCAAAGTGTCTGCACCATTTTACATTCCCACCAGCAATGCCTGAGGAGGAGATAACTGAAGGGAAACCACAGAAGGAAGACCATTAGCTGGGAGCCTGGCTCTGCAGAATGACAACTTGCGTCACTGACAACAGAGATGAAAATGCTTCACATCGAGTTTCAGAAAAAAGCAGCCCTGGCTGTTGGGGTAGGCACAGGCTATGGCGAAGGGAACACAAGCAGCTTCTTACACGGACTAATGTTGCTCCCATCTCTAAGAGAAAGTACTGCAGACAACCTTGCAGAGACAGGCTTTAAAAAGTTCTCTATCACTTCCCAGATACAGGTAGTAAGATATGTTGTCCTTTTTTGAGTTTCTAGAATTGGTATGTAAAATGTATGAGCTTTTCTATGCCAGGCCCTCACCACTGCCTTCAGTGCATCAGGCTGAGCCCAGCCCCAATACATACGTTCAGTACAGGTCAAGCATATGCTAGCTCCAACACAGTGTATTCCTGCATAGTGGCATCTGCAAACCAAATAGAGGGAAACAGATGGCTTCTAAAAAGGGAAGAGAAGAAAAACAGAAGGTCAGGTAGGAAAGGGTGGGGGAAAGAAGGGACTAGAAAGAGAAAGGAGAAGCATATTTTCTGGTTTTGCTCTTCCCACCTGTCACAGCACTCTCCTTGCTGGCTGCCAGCATGCTCCCTTGCAAACACAGCTGCAAGTGACAAAGAGCAGCCACTGTCCTACTCAGGGGGTCCCGTCCATGTTCCATATTGCAAATTGTACTGAAATGCCAAGTGCTTACAAGACAGGGAATTATACGCCCATTGGAGTCACAAGTAGCAAACTACCACCTATATCCAAAAATTTGCATTGAGACCCAAAGGTTCCTAACATAAGGACTATCCAGAAAACAGTAAAAAAGCAACAGAATCAAGAGATTAAGTACTAAAAAGTGTGGCTTATTTTCATTTTGTAGATTTGTCAGACCTGTTCATTGATTACAAGGAAATCAATGTAAGACTGTCTTTTGTCATATATTTCTTGTTCAATTTGCTGTGGGGCTCTGTTCTTTCACAATTAAAAGAAAATTAGTAAGTCATTCCCCAGCAGACTCAAGGACTGCCACTACGGACTGCCAATGCAGGGAAATGCTTCACACCAAGTTTTAGAAAGGAAAGATACGGCTGCTGGGGCATTTTCCTTTTTCTCCGCCCTTGTCGAGGCCTAAGCCAAAGCCGAGGCAGAGGAATGTAAGCAGCTTTTTCCACACAGACTAGTGCTGCCAGCAGCGCTGCACTGGCCTTGCTCACGGCAGGAGAAGGCGTAGTGACTAACACCGCTGGGTCTTGTTGAGGAAAAGTGGCTGGCTTCCTTTGATCAGCTGAGTGGTGTGCTGATCAGTGTGATTTCCCTGTTCTGCTGACTGTGAGCGTGTTGGGGAGAGCAGGAGAGCTGGCTTCTGAGAGGCCCATGCAGGGAAGCAAATTCCATAGCTGCCGGATCACAGAAAGCAAGGGCTGACCTGGAAGCAGACACCTTAATTCTGCCAGCATGTTACTTACTGATACGAGGATCTCTGGGAGGGGAATAAAGTAGGTGCTTCTATAACTAATTCATCAATTGCAGTACTACACATAACTATCAACCACAATGTTTGAGACCTGAGTCCAAGCTCCTAAAACTGCCCTTTAGAGAAGTTTTCATCACTTCAGTTTGACGGGCAAGAGGAAAAAAATGAGAGTTAGGATTTTTAATTAAAGTGGAAAGAACAGGAACTCATCAGCATATGTGGCTCTTGGCACGGTGTTTGAGACAAAGGAAGTGTGTCCAGCACCTGAGTGCAGGACTACAGCGGCACACCCCTCGTCTATCTGCCAGAGTAGCAGCTGCTGGATTAACACAGTTAATCTGCTTGCATGCTATATAGATTTTTTCCCCTAGTAAATTGCAAAATTTACCTAAAGATAAATATAGCAGTTTCCTAGTTCTCTGTTCCATTCAGCTGCTGCTGAGAAACACTTCTGTTATCTCAAATTTCATCAGCAGATTGTACTCCTTCCTGGGGAACAGCAGCAAAAAGTAGCTTTCTAAAAGCATGGTCTCGGAGGTAAAATACGCCATATTTAAATGACTTCTTCCAAAAAGGATGACTTTCCACCTTTCAAGTTTTAATTCTTGATACAGTATGTGATTTCTTACACTAGATCTAATCATTGTTGCTTTAAAGAGTAAATAGTCAATTGCAAATTGAGCAAATTACTTTGGCTATCCAAGTACCAGAAATGAAATGGATTAGGTCAGCAGGTGGCATGTCATTTCAGTGCTGCCTAGGGGCCCAAAATATAGTTAGGTCATTTTTATTCTGGTGACAGCAGGAATGAAAACCAGAGCATTTAACATCACCCCCTGCCTCCATGTTCATAGCCACCTTGGGCCCAAAAGAGTTTACAGAAGCCCCGAAGCCTACTCTTCAGCACTTAGGCTGCTTCTAGCCCTCCAGAGATAGCCGAGCTGAAGCTACCCAAGGAAATCTGGGATAAAATAGTCTGACTCTGATCTTCAGAGACACAAAGCTTCTTGTCCACATAGGAAAGCAAGTTCTTCTTAACCATTCTTAAGTGTATCCGCATGCAATTCCATTCTGTAGTCCTCTCCTTGAAGGAAGAGAATGGTCATCATGTCTCTACTCAAGGGGGTAAGGAGACTGCCCAGTCTCTCTCTGCTCCCCAGGAGAGCCATATTGGAGGAAGAAACAGACTCCAGCCAAGAAACAAAAAAGGAAGGGGATTGGGATGGGGGTAGGGGGACAGGACACAGGCAGGAAAAGACAGGGTAACATGAGAGAAAAATCCTTCTGTCCAGAAATCAAGAGCCTTTTGCAATGTTGGAACATTTAAATAATCCAACAACAGCTTTTCTGTCAAGCTTCCCCTCTCCCACATGCATTTCAAATCAGTACTGTAGTAGAATCAAAAACTACAGTAGCCTCCCAAACCTTGTTCCTATGATAATAGTCTAAATGAGATCAGATTATTTAATTGTGTCTAGACTCTGAGATATTATGAGGTGGTAATACTCAACTTGCCAGGAAGAAGGAAAATGAGTTAGGATATTAATTTACAAATTTCAAGATTATATGTCCTATCCTTAGACAACTATATTTTTGTAGTTGCATTCTCTTGTCATTTTTAGTAGTACCTACATAATAAAATAGAAAATAACATCACCTTTAGAATCAAGTCTAGGCCCCATAACTTACTGGGGACATTTTTATTTTTTTGTCTACCTGGTATCTTTTTGGAGAACTGTTCTCAATACACATACTTCGTCTAGAAACAATCTCTGCCCTGCTAGAGAGGAGGCATGTGACCCAGGCCTGGTCAATGACCGGACGCCAGCTCCCTGGCCATAGTGAAGGATGACTGGTTCAAGAATAAACCTGAAAATCATATCCGTGTCTTATCTGGGTATTTTCAGAAAAAAACAAAACCAACAACAAAAAAGACAAAACAAAACAAAAAAACCTTTCTCTCCAGATAGAGCCAAAAGGAGCAAGTGTCCTCACACATGGTTGAAGCCCCTAATCCAGCCATGCCTGAAACCAGCTACATCCCTGAACTTACCAGTGATATATGTCAATGAATTCTCCTTTTTGCTTCAACAACTTTGCATTGAGTTTTTTTACCACTTAAAACAAGAGTCCTCACTAATATACCAGCCAAATGACCTTGGACAAGTCAGTCAATTCCAGGCATATCAGTTTTCTGAACTCCAAGGAGGGGAAAAAATCATGTTTGTTTACTTTACAGGATTGAAAACTGTTAAGTACTACACAGGAGGCATTGGTATTTTAACTAAAACAGACTGTAGGGATAGAAGGAATAAGATATTCACGGGGCTAAATTGCTCGTAGCTGCTGGTGCTGATAAGATAACATTCTACTTCTATTAGTTTCCTCATCATTTGTCCTGGTGGGGCCTCTGCAATCTTTATCAAACCAGTTAATCACCTAGTAAATCTTTAAGTATTTTCCCTTTTATTTTCAGCTGACAAAACTGTCCACCTTCCTGGACATCATGAACAAGCTTCCTAAGTAGCATCCATGACGGATAAGCAAAGGGATCGCAGTAGGGAGAATTAACAGTTCCATCTTCAAGGTAGGGGTGTGTGTGTGCATATGTGCATGTGTGTGTGTCCATGCATACACGTATGTGCTGGGAGATGAGGTAAAGGAATAATTCTAGCATGAAGGCGATTCAGGGATGAAAAGAAGCTATTGCTATATAGATGAAAACCTAAGTGCCTCAACTAATGTACTAATGTGCCAAAGCATTAGTAATCTAAAAGCAGAATCGAACTATTAGGATTACACTTTCAATTCAAAATTCGTAACTAAATGTTATGTGTATTTGGGGATTTGTTGTAGTATCCTGACAAGTGCCTGGGGTAACAGATCACTCTCTCATGGATACCAGAAGGAATAAAAAATGTTCCGCAAAAATGTGCCTGATCTACAAAACATCAATATGAAAGGATTACCGGTGAAACAAATACCTAAAAATAAAGGTACTCCTAGTTCACTTTTAAGTGATAAAAATGGGAAAGTAAATAAAGAAGAAAAGCATAGTTGCATTTTGCAAGAGGTAGGAAGGAAAATATAAATGCACTCCACTTCCAACTTTCAAAGTTTCTGGGCCTAAAGTTTAAATATGAAATCATTCTTAAGAGATTTTATTTCAAGGTGTTTTCAATACCTTTGACATCAATTAATTTTGTTCATTATACATAAAATTTTAACTACGTGCTATGACTGGTAAAAAGAACCCCATGGCTCAGCATTTCCTAACCTTATTCAGTGTTTTGTATAAGCTGAATGTTAATATTTTAAAGCAAGTAAAAGATATGACGCTTTTCTAGAGGTTTCTGACTCAGTAAAACATTTCTGAAAGCTAAAATATATTGGTAAAAGTTGCATACTTTCTAACTATAGAGCAAAGTCACAGAATTTCAATGGCTTTCTTGAAAATTCTTTTCTAAAAGGAAAAGCTAGAAGTTAGAATATTAATATGATAATCATTCTTACAAACTACATCATATAGTTTCTTCTCTAAAAGACTCAAGCAAATCATTAGCTCTGACAAACCAATACCATTATTAACTTGTTCCCAGATGATTCAGGAATAAAAATGCTGTCAAACTGGCTTGAGGTTATAGGATTCAGTCTGGGCAACACCAAATAACTTTAACTAAAATCAACTTGCCTTTTCCTACACATCTTTTTAGGCAGGGGTCCCACTCCCAGAGATTCTACTTTAACTGGCCTCGGATGGAGCCCTAGATGCAGCCGATTTCAAATGCTCTCCAGGTTGGTCTGGGGTACAAACTAGGGTTGCAAACCACTAGTATACTGGTACGTGTGGCTTTGGTCTTCAATACAGACTAGTTTTTATTTTGATAATGATCCCACTACGGTTGAGAAAATCATTACTATGTAAGTCACTATACTTTCACTAATATGCTACTGGAAGGTAGTAAGCTTCTGAAGAAGAGAAACCCTACCAGCCAAACTCAGCACTCAGGTCAACTTCAGTGCCTAGTACATAGTAGGTGCTCCACAAATATCTGTGAATGAATGAATTAAAAGTTGAAAAGTACATTTCAGCTTCAGTAGCCTGAAGCAATATAGTAGATGCTTTCTTAAACCAATGATGATAGAACCAGTACTTAGTAACAAAAAAGTCATATAAATCAGTAAACCAAAACATCCGTTATGCATGTCTAAGCATTTTCCCTTACCATGAACACTCGTTTCATTTGTAATATAGGACCAGGCCCTTTGTTTGTATGGATCTACATGTTAAAAACTATCAAAAATATCTTGTTTTTCTTTCATAAATCACAACCATCATGCAACCTCTACCATTTTCATTTTTGGTGAGAACTTAAGACACTGGAAGCAATCTGAATGTAGAATCTAGGACATTAATATTTTATTCCATTCTTTTACAGTTGTCTTACCCAAATGTATTATAATCAGGCAGCATTTTTTTTTTTACTAATCCCCCTTTATAAGCTCTTTCCAAAGCATTTAACTGGGTTTTGGGGGGAACAACTTGGCTTTTCATAAGTCACTGGTTTACCTAATAGCTGAATCACATAATTACGACAGCAAGAACAAATGACCTAAACAGGTTTGGGAACAAACACAACTCACTTTCCATGACCATTCTGCAACTGATGGGAGACGTGTATGAGGACCCTGTATGGCCACCTACCGGCCACAGGCAAGTAGAGGAAATGAGAAGTGACAGTTAAGCCAGTGAGTTGGTTGAGACTTTTTTCTCCACAGAGTTTTTATTGTTACACAAACGCTAGCCACAGGTTTCTTCCCACTGACCTTTCCAATGCTTCAGAGCGGATGATTCATCCCTTCACCAGCAGACCCAACAACCTCCATCACCAGGTCTTAGGTACTGCATCATCAGGCATAGAGGCAGCAGGAGTCAAGGTATCTCTTCATACAAAACGCCCCAATGATGCACACCCAGACTCCCTGATTCACATGTAAGGCATTTATAAGTTAACTACTGTGGGACTCATTTAAAATATAATAGATGAACCTAAAATCAGAATTTAAAAAGTGTTCATTATTTTAGTTAGAATCTTTGTAATAAAAGCCTCAAAAGGATTCACACAACAATAGATCTGTTTTGCTTATTTCGAATCAGCTCCCATTCAGCAGGTGTCTCAAAAGAGGACATTCTGGCAACAAAGAACTACTGCCACCAGGAGGCTCTGCAATGTACCTTTTATTGAAAGTCTTGGAATTAATATTCTTGCTTCTTTACAGCTAATGTGATACTTTTTCAAATACACAAATTTTCCATAGAAAGTTTTTTCAATAAAGTTACAGCATTCCTGCTCCTTACTCCCAAGTAGTAAGACCTCAGATTTTGAATTTTATCTTGTAAGAAGGAAAGAGAATTATTAAAAACTTTTCTTAAATCAAGCATCTATTTTGTTTTTATTTAAACCTTTCCCAGTAAAGCTGGTAATTCCGACCTTATGCCACTGGACATCTAGAGAAAATTCTGAGAGCAAAACAGACTAGGAATTATCTATAGCTACAACAAATGAACTCGAATTACTCCTAGGTTAAATATGAAGGTGATGACAATGGCAAGATGAAAATTTTCACTTTATAGGATCTGTAAACGTTGATTGTTTTCAAATTAGTCTCAACTGGCATCACAGTCAACTTGTTTTTTTTCTTATCCTCACTGAGCAACATGCTTATTGATTTTAGAGAGGTGAAAGGAGGGGGAGAGACGGGGAGAAACATCGATGTGAGAGAGAAACATTCATCAGCTGCCTCTCGTATGCACGGACTGGGGACTGAACCCGCAACCCAGGCATGTGCCCTGACTGGGAATCGAACCGTGGTTGTTTGGTTCGCAGGCCTGCGCTCAATCCACTGAGCTACACCAGCCAAGGCACACAGTCAAGATTTTAAAACGGAAGACCTGGACTTTTAAATAACAGGTTCTTGTTAACATACTTTAAAAAAAAAGAGAGAGTGGAGACATTTATTAACAATTGTTAATTTCTAGGAATCCAAACTTGTTCAAGATGCATATGCCACTTCTATTTTCCATGAAACCTTTTTTAACCTGTGTGTTTACTTCACCAATAATGGCTCTCCCAATCAATGAGTCAGGAGTTAGTTGCAAAAATATAATGCAGATTTCATAGGTGCTCCTGTTTAAAAGACCTTTAGACGGGGAAACATTAAGATCTGCTACAGATTCCTTGTGCTTTCTGTTAGTAAACAAACCATGTGCTGTCCTCCCCAGGGCTCGGCCCCATAAAACAGTTACATTATTTACAAACACAAATAATTTTCAGCCTTTTGCTGAGCTGATGGGCTATTCACATGCCTCTTTTAAAAACTAATCAAGTGCTACATCTTATAAAGATAACTGATTTTATTTGCTTTAGACATAGTAAAAAAAAATCAAGACAGAGTACTGGGGGAAACTCTAAAATGTTAACACAAAAAATAAGTCAAAATATTATTGGTATTAATCTGTTTTGGTTTACAAGAAAACCGTAACTGAGGGTTCACCCCCGCTTCTAGTTTATATTGTGCTTGATTAAAAGAAACAGAATAGTTCTTTTCACTACATCACGTCCAGTGGACTATTAATGCTTGTGACTTTCTGTTTCCCATCTTAGAACAACCGAAGCAGTTACATGTGGCTGCAGACAAACAGCTACAATCTTTGGGTATCTGTGAGTTTCACAGCAAAGTGTTTCCTATCATTTCAGAATGGCCTTTCTCATCCGGGATTCTTCGCTGGACCCACAGAACACAAGAACTTATTTCAGTGACTATTTTCTCAATTATCACAAGGACCACACATAAGTAATGCCACTCTAGATTCACAGGAATGTTATTTCAATAACATATAAAAGATGCCAAGAGCTTTAGGCCTTAATTCTCCCATGGAACCCAGGCTGGTTTCGAAACTGGAGAAGAGAACAAAATTTCTTGAATTATATAGGAAAATTTACACTTTTTCTTCTTCATGTTTTGCTTCCTGAATAGAGGAAAAAAGAGAGAATTGATGTCTCTTTTAAAAATGTCATCTACAACACGGCTTGAGCCAAAATAAGTAAAATCGACTAAAACCCGAACTCCAGCAGCAGTGAAGGGTCTCACAAGCACAAGCAGGCGGCTCGCTCAGAGGAGGTCTGCCCCACCCAAACTGAGAAGAGGTCTCATGACAAGGCACTACCCACTAACCCTGGCTTAAATGCAACAGATTTTCCGGGTGAAAGCTGACCCAGGCCAGAAAAGTATCAAAACATGATTCTGGGGGGAATTTTCATCTAAAACTTGCATAGCACATTTTGAAGCGTCACTGTGTAGATTTAACTGTTAACCTGAGTGATAGGTACAAAGCACTCTCTGGAAAAAAAGTCTGATCTGTTTTTGATGGAAATTCAAGACACAGCTCTTTTCCTACTTTGCTAAGGTTTGCCTGTCAGTTAATTTGCAATTGGAGAAGAACTCTGGTCCTGTTACATCTTACCTACAAGAGAGTCTCATCGAACATGAAGGATCTCACTCATATAAGCAGAAAACAGAAACTTAGAGAGCCACTGTAGGAACACCTCCCTGCACTCACTCTATTGCTGCCCACCATAGGGGTGAGGAAAGGGGGAAGGTGAGACCGTTAATATGATAAGACATCAAGTACCGTAACCTCATAACTACCAATCACTTAGAAAAAAGATGAATGGATATATCCAACAAAGGAAACATCATGTGTACGTGTTTCCTTTTTATAGTATGCTTAACTGTATGTATTCTACTGTTGGTAAAATGAAATCTGATTAAGACTTTAAAGGCATATTGTAAAGGTTAATTCGAAATGTACCAAACTTCTAACACATGACTGAAAGAGAGGGTGATTTAGTCTTCAGGACTGACACATGCTCTCAGCATCTAGAACCATACCTGGCATGTAGAAGGTGCTCAATAAATACTTACCAAATAAATTATTCATTAAAACTTTTCATTTACATTCAAGGAAAAATTCCAGTAAGCATTGTAAATAGCTTATCTTTTGCAAAAATAACCCTAAAAATGGACACAATCTTTCAAGGGAGCAGGCAGGCAATATATAAGGTTTTGGACACTTTTAGGGATATCGCCTAACTCACAAATCCCTTTCTCTGAGAGGTACTCCCTGATCTAGCCATGTCTGTACTGCCGATGTGGTCCCCTGGCCAAAAAGAACCAACCAGTGAGTCTGGGATGGCCTCTTGAATAGAGAAGATACAAACTTAGAAACTGTGCAGTAGCCAGAAGCCTTCTGCCTGCCATGCACACAGAAAAACTGAGAAAGGCAGTCTGTTGAGAGGGGAAATAAAGCAGATGCAGAGAAGGACAAAAAGAGACAAGAGACAGAGACCCTCCAGTTCCAGTCTCAAAAGCTGTCCTTGCGTTCTTGAGATGCCCTAATATGGTTCCAATCAATTCTCTTTTATGCTTATGCTTAAGCTAGTTTGAGTGAAATTCCTTTACACACAAAAAACAAGTCTTCACAAAAACACATTTAAAAAAACCCATTTATTTACTCCAGATCCTGTCATTTTTTACAGGAAATTACCAAAATTACTGTCCAAATAATTTATGTCCAAGGATATACACTGCAGAACTACACATAAAAGAGTAAAATAAACTGGGAATAATTCAAATGTCTAAAAAGAGTGAACTGACTAAAAAAAGAAAAAGAGTTAAAAAAGAGTTTACCATACCCATATGATAGGATACCATCAAGCCACTAAAAACTAATATTCTTTAAGAATATTTTAAAATGGGGAGAAATGCTCAAGATATATTAAAAATAAGTATTTCAAAAATAGTAAGTGTAATACAATCTCAACTTTATTTTTAATACAAATGTATGGCATGGAAAAAAGAGTAAAAAAAGGACCTAAAATATGGAAGTGAGATCACAGCTAAATTTGATTTTTCTCATTGCCGAATCTTCCAAATGAACCTGCGTAGCCTTTAGAACTAGGGGGGAAGTGTTTAGAGAGTGGACAGACGACAATCACCAGTGCCAATACTTCAGTCCCTCCCACAGGTCTGGGCAAAAAAGAGAGAAAAGAAAAAACATTATATTGTATTAACAATTTTATTTATTTAAAAATCAACTCATTGACTTTGTACGAAAGAGACTATTTCTGAACAGGTGGATTTTAGGAGGAAAGGAAGACTACCTCCCAGCCATTATTTATAATTTAGTAAAAATTCAGAAGGCTAGAGCTTTAGAAATCAAGCCGCCCTGGGAAAAAAGCATAAAGAGTAAGCAGTAATCAAGGAAATGGGTACGTGGGGGCCCCTGTGACCTACCTTTGTCCTATTCACACACTCCCACTGCTCTCCTTTTACTCAACAGTCCAATTAAAGTTATTTCTCAACCAGTACAATCTATCTACCCCCTTAAAGTAAATGTAAATGTTACATTGTTCTTTGACATTATTTTAATTTAAAATGGCCTTGAGTCACATCTCCTGGATTCACATCTGGCTCTACCACTTACCAGCTCTGAAACTTTGGGGACATGACTTACTCTCTCATCCATAAAATGGGATAGCAGTACTCATCTCCTAGAGTTACTGTAAGAATTAAATGAATTAGCATATTTAAAGCACACACAGAAGTGTCTGGCAAATATTAAGTGCTATATAATTATAGCTACTCCTAATACTGTATTTAGTATTAATACTAGTGCAAATAGTACAAAATGCTGTTTTCGAACATACAAGCTGCCGCTCTGATCTTCACATGACTGATCTCTGCTCTAGCAATCCTAAAATACTTGTTCGCTGAACATGCCCTGCTGTTACTTATCACTGTGCCTTTGCACATGCTGGTCTTTCTGCCTACTGCAGGGGCTTTGTCCTCCTAGCAAATCCCTACTCAACCTTCAACGCTCAATTCAGATACCGGCTTTGTGATGGGTCCCATAATGCCCCACCAAGAGAATGTCCCCTTTCTGTGTACCAGGCATGTTCTGACAGCAAATGTATTGTAACTGTTTACACATCCATATCCCCGTAAGAGTCTGAGCTTAGTCAGAACAGGCTCTAAATATGCATTTGTTGGAACTTAAATAACCCAGGGAAATATTCATTTCAGGGAAGAATTCCAGGAGTAGTCATTTATTTGTTTACTGAGAGCCCACACACAGACAAACAAAACAAGTCCAAGTCCTGGCCTCATGGGGCTTACAGTTTCTGGGCTTTGACTATAGTACTAGAAGGTATCATTTTAAGTGCAGAAGGGATATTATATCCCTATGGGGCTAAAATCACGAGTAGTAGCATGCTTCTATTATGTTTTACTGTTGTTAATTATTACTAGAGCCCACAGTTATTCTCCACCTCAAAGAGAAGAGCAACCAACTAAAACGGACATATGCATCTGTCCTGCAGGCGCCTAAGAAACGTCTTCACCAAGAGTCACCGTGTGGCTTGTACTAAAAAAAATGAAAAGGGAGGATTGGCGAGGCCGGAGCACAGTCCCTACACAGCCTGGGATCGGTGGGGGGCCAAAGACTGAGTCAGCAGGTGGCCTGATTCAGGAATCCAGGGTAATTCCACAAAGACTCGACAGCCTATCTAGCAAGAAGTCCAGACTTTCATTTTTCTCTTTAGTTCCCTATTTAGCTTTATTTCTATTTTTAATTGACTATATATGCATAGCTTTAAAAATACTACTACCACAAGGCTTATAATAAAAACAGCAGTCCCTTGGGGCAACCCTCTCCAACTCTCCAGTCCTGTTTGCCTGTCAGTAAACCTCTTTCAACTCTTTCAGAGGTTTCTTCAGGTTGCTTATCTTATTTTAAAATACGTACTCATTGTGATTTCTTGATTTTTGACTTAAAAAATTACCAACTGAATTTCTATTGCAGTCTACAAAGAACTGAAATTTAGTTCTTATGTTACCTTATTACCTTACCTCCTCCCACCCCTTATGGCCACTGCAGTCACATCACAACTTGCAGTTAAATCTGTATTTCGTAAGGTTTGTATTATCAGAAACACAAAAATAACATTAAGTTGTAATATAACTAGTATATTATTATTATACTTATATTCTTGTTCATTTTATTATTCCTGGAACTAAAAGTGCTTTACTCGGTCATTCGCCTGGTTTTCTATATTCCTACCAGTAATTCTTCCCCATATTCACCAAATAAGCTACAAAACATCTTCAAATAACGGTTTGAAACACATCATATGATCAGTCCAGTTTTTTCTTGGCTGTGTCTTTCCTAGACCCCTCTGTCCTCCCGTCCTAAGTACACTGGTTGTTCTCTAAACCTACTATGCAACAGCCAGCTAAGTTTTTCCTTCATTGAACGGGGAATTGTCCTCATCTCTTTTGTACTGGATTTCGTTTTCTGGACCCACGGCTTCACCTGTATTGGTTTATTGTCCTGTTTTGACAGAGAACACCCTCGAGTAGCTTCCTCAAAATGGGTGCAGGTGTAGTAAGTTTTGTGACTTTGTATGTCCGACTGTCTCTGCTCTGCCCTCAGACTTGATCCCAAATTGGGTTGGGTACAGAATTGTACATTGGAAAGTAGTGTTTTTCAGAATTTCAAAAGCGTCATTCCACTGAATTGCAGCTTCCCGTGGTGCTGCTGAAGTCTGGTGCCATCTACTCCCAGTCCTTGTTCATAACTGTTTTTCCCCCGAGGAAGCTTTACTTAGGATCTTCTGTTGCTGTTGTTCAGCAGTTTCTTAGTGATGTCCTTAGTGATGTATGTGGGTGTGGGTGTTTTTTCATTCATGGTTTCAGGTACTCAACAAGCCCTATTAATCTGGAATGCATGTATGCTCTTCAGTTCTGAGAAACATATTATTTATTAGGTAATATTCTTTTGACCATTTTCTGTTCTCTGATTTTAGAATTCCTACTGGGCAAGTATCAGACCTTCCGAATTGATCCTCTAATTTTTTTCTCTCTCACTGTCTATCCCTCTGTCTCTTCTATAAATTGAGAGATTACTCAAACTTCATCTTTTAAAACTTTTTTAATTATCAAGAATTCTGTATAGAATTGTATACCTGAAACCTATGTGATTTTATTAACTAATATCACCCCAATAAATTCAATAAAAATAAAAGAGAATTCTATGTTCTAATTGTTCCTTCATTCCTAGCATCCTATTCTTGCTTCACAGATGCAGTATCTTCTCTTATTGATCTGAGCATCTAAAGTCAGGAGTTATTTTGAACCGTTCTTTCCATTTCTCTGAGTGTGTTTTGCCTTACATATTAGCAGCTTCCCAAATATCTGAGATTCTTGGCTGTTATGCTCAAATTCAAGAATGAGGCGCTAAGGATGTAGGGCAACTGGAACACTCATACACTGCTAGTAGGAATGTAAAATGGGACAACTACTTTGGAAACATTTTGGCAGCGTCTTTAAAAAGTTAAAAATACACCTACCATGCCACCCAGCCACACCTAGGTGCTTGCCTGAGAGAAATGAAAGCATATCTCCACACAAAGACTTATATGTGAACGTTCACAGTAGCTTTATTTCTAACAGTTAAAAACTAAAACCAATCCAAAAAGTACATACAGCATAGGTCCATTTATTAAAATTCTAAAATATGTAAACTTAATCTATAATGACAAAAAGCAGACCAATGTTTGCCTGTGACAGGACTGGGCGAGGGGGGAGGAAGAAAGATCACCAAGGGGCACAAAAACACTTTTAGAGGTGATAGGTGTGTTCATTATCTTGATGGTGGTGATGACTTCGCCCAATCAAAACTATACTCTTTTAAAAATGTAGGTTTATTTTACATTAATTATGCTTCAATGAAATTATAAGAGAGACAGAGAGCAAAAGGGAAATAGAAAAAAAATCCAAAGTAAAAGAGGCTTCAAAAAAATGAGGTGCTACAGGCGAACAGAAAACCATGGGGCTGGCATGTACATAAGAGGGCCTTGTCCCTACTCAGTGTACAGTGGACCCTCGAGTCACATGGTTTGAACTGCGTAGGCTAAAAATCCACTCATGTGTGGATTTTCTTCAGTATAGGTGTACAATACCTATAGGTGTATAAATGTATTTTCTCTTCCTAATGATTTTTAATAACATTTTTTCTCTAGCTTATATTATTGTAAGAATACAGCATATAATACATATAACATACAAATATGTGTCCATCGACTGTTTATATTATCGGCAAAGCAACAGTAGGCTCTTAGCAGTTAAGTTTTTGGGGAGTCAAAAGTTATACGTGGGTTTTTTTATTGCCCAGGGGGCTGGCACCCCTAACCCTCATACTGCTCAAGGGTTAACGGCACACCCTGTTTTCAGGGTGGCACTCACTCCTGCCCCAGACTATTATACTGTGCCTACCATCTTCGAGTCAAGTGCCTCTCCGGTTCAATTTCCCTAGAATAAGGGTTGGAGAATTTCTATATGCAGGCAAGACTTTGTCACAACTACTCAATTCTGCTGTTGGTAGCACAAAAAGAGCCACAGACAATATTTAAATGAAAAATATGGTTGTGTTTCAATAACTTTATTTACAAAACCAGTTGGCAGGCTAGATCTGGCCCAGGTGCAGGCTACAGTTTGCTGATCCCTGCTCTAGAAAATCCTATTAGTTTTTCCATCTTCAGAGAACTAATCAATCTCTCTTCAGAACTGATGGCTATAAAATGCATGTAAGTAAAGAAGATAATTAAGCAAGTAAAAAGGGGAAGGGAAGTCATAAAAAGGAATACTGGAAATTTAAGAAGTCATATGTAATCTTATCAGCTACCAGCAGCAGAGGAGGCTCAGGGGCAGTATTCTGATAACTTGCAAACACTGTTTCATCTGATGGACTCACATCTAGGACAAACAGAAAATCAGAGTAAGAAAAGTGTGTGTCTTCAGAAGTTCTTATGACAGATGTTCACAGATAGCTTCAAACAGTTACTTTTGCCTACTTGACTTTAGTTGGGAGCTTTAGGTATGAATAATAGTGTAGGAGATTTCACTGTAGATTTTTAAAAAATGAAATACACATTCCATGGAAATCAAACGGACCAGTAGTTTCACATAAATATTGCAGAGGAGAGATGAACACTACACTAAATCCCAGGGAACTCCTAAGCTTTGAATAAAAGGACGAGGTCAGTTTCCCTTCATAATTCAAGGATCTCTAAGGAAACAACACTTCTAAATTCTAATGCGATGTGCCAATCCCACTAGTTTGGTTGGGGATGAGAGAAGGTAACGTTCTATGGTTACCGGTATCAGAAGCTAGAGATAATCGTGTATCAGGTTACCATTATTAGACTACAAGCACTAATTTACTTACTTGACCCCAAGGCAATGAAGTCTAAAGGCAATGTAATTATTGTGCCTAATGTCCTATTTCAAAAATACTTGGTAGATAAAGGTCCACAGAATAATTTAAGAATTTACTATAGAAAAATGAGTGAAGAGTACAGTGATCTGGATTCTAGTTCTGAATATGACGCTGATTAATTATATAATCTTGGCTAAGTCACAAACAGTCCATGTCCCAGTATGTATTACAATGATGTTCTTGTGACTGAGTTACATACGAGATCTTCTAAGCTTCTTTAAAAAGTAGTACTTTACATGTAAGATGAAGATGTACATATGAGGTGAAGTAAGCCACCATGACTAAAGCCAACAGTTTCCATTTAAAAAGAACTTACCTCCAAAAATATTTAGTGCACTCAACAGATATGTGTTCATTAACTTCTAAGAAGCATTACCGAAACATTCCATAAGCAGGAAAACAGACATATTTAAATGATTCAATAACTCAAAATCTATCAGTAAGTCTATTAGAGAGTCAGGAACAGAAGCAAACTCCCAGTGTCCCCTCACATCCAGTCCTATGTTGTTCTACGCGTCAGATCCATTTTACTAAAAATGTCCACATTTAAAATGAGAGTGGTTCCACAGATGGCAACTATTTATTAAACCCAGAAAAGTATTTCATCTTGTATTAGGTTACATATTATATAAAGAACAGAGACTATAATTTTCAAACATGGAGTCAGAAAAGCAAAACAGTAGCAAAGACCAAAAACTATGAAGAGGTCTACCTCTCAAAAAGGAGTAAGAAAAATAGAAGAGTGAAAGATAAACATCACCTAAAAACAAAAGGTAATTCTGTGGAACACTACGGAATATTTTTAGCATGGACGAATGGCATGAAAACTATACCTCCAGAAAGCATCAGATACATATTAATCCATCTTCCAATTAGCAAACTGCTCTCTTTCCTCCACAGGCTATCTCCTGAGAAAAACTAGGTACTCTCACATAGGCTGTTAATCAGATACAGCTTTTTCTGGAAATATTTAGCAAAAGTTTTTTCATACCCTTTGCCTGAGTGTGGTCAACAGGATATTATTCTCGAATCTTCACAATCTCTGTTATGAAACTATACATCCACACCATTTGTCTTGACCTAAGGCTTGGCCATATGATTTATTTTGGTTAATGAGAGGTTAAAAGACTCAATGCCAGCAGAGGCTTAAGACGTGTTTTGGTAGTTCAGCCTGTTGTTTGCATTCGGGTCACGAGCCACGAAATGAGTACGCCCCAGGTAGCTGCTGCTCCTTCATCCCTTCATGCTAGGTCCCAGAATGAACACACTTGGAAGTAGATCTAATCAAACCCCCAGCCTGGAGGCAGGGCCAACCAACCCACAAACTGAAGCAGATATGCCCGATCCAGCCTAAATCAAGAGAACTCCAGGTGATCTGTAGACCCAATGTGAAAATAAACACACAGTGTCATAAGTCCCTCAATAAAATATGAGTTTGTTATACAGAACTGTATGGTAACAGTTGACCAATATGCCCAGTAATCTCACACCAAAGAATTTATCTTAATGCAATCACAAAGAAACAGATTCACATACAAAGGTGTTTATTACAGCAATATTTATATTAGTGAGAAAGTGGATAACATCCTATTATCAACTAAAGGGGAATTTGTGAAATAAGTTATGATCTAGCTAGATTATTAAATATTTGAAGCTATTAAATGTTTTTTAAAGAACTCAAAAATGTAAGATGTTCACACTTCAAATTTTAAAAGCATAGAAAACAAGATTCACTGTTTTAAAAAATTACCAGCAGAGAAAAAGATCAAGTGGGTTAAATAATTCATTTAAGAAATACAAATGCTTTTCTGTGCTAAATATTATCTTATGCTAAATATTATACCAAGTACTATACTCAGAATAAAGTAAGACAAACATGTCCCCTGACTTCCTGAAAATCACAGTCTGGTGAGGAAGACACATATTTTTAAAAATAATCACATACATGTCATTACAAGTTATAATAAGCTATTGTGGCAGAAATTACTAATTATCCCCAGTATTTATTCCCCCTTCTTACTAAGTGCCAGAGTCCCTGAGTTTCATTTGCTGGTGGCCACCTGGAATAGACTACACTTCTGACCTTCCTTGTCCCTAGTTAACTAAGTTCTGACCAACGGGATCTAATAGGAAGTGGCACACACGACTTCCAGCAAACATCTTTAAAAATAAAGGGCTTGCTCTTTGCTGCCTTTCCCACTTCTTACCAGATGGAGCAGCTATTTTGGACTATGATGTGGAAGCTTCGTGCTGAGAATGGCAGGGCAACAGAATAGGAGGAGCCTGGGTTCCCTGCCACTGTGGAGCCACTATCACCAGCCACAGTCCACCTACAGAGCTCCCACAGGAGAAACAAAATTCTACCTTGTTTAAGCCATTTTCACTTTGAGTTTTTAGTCATTCACAGCTGAACCTAATCCTAAATGGCACAGCTATAAAGGAAAAATGAAAGGTTCAATGAGAGATTATTATAGACACAGTTGATTTTGACAGGGGGAAGGGGTTGCAGAGATGGGTCCTCTGAGGAAGTAACATTCAAGCTGCTGCCTGCCACCTGGCCAGGAGAGCACCGGGTGAAGGGAGGTCGGGTGGCAAACTGTTCAAGGCAGGGCAATGAAAAATGCAACTACTATGGCTTAAGCCTTAATCACCACGGGGACAAACATACTTTGGGATGTTAAGATTGCTTCTACAATGAATCAGAATGAAAGCAGAGCACTAAAGCAACTAAGTGCTTTGGCTCCAGAACCGGAATCTCTACTCTGACAAGCAAAAGACCACACATGCATGTGAACAATAAGGAAGGAAAGGTACAGAATGAGAATAAACGGTATTAAAGAAATCAATAATTGCTTCCACACTTCAGTATTACTAGTGTTTAAAACAGGTGGATTCTCTGATTAAAGTGGTTCATATACCATGAACAGACAAGAGTTTGGTGTTAAAATTTGTGTAATGTTTCTTCTCTATTTCTGATTATAAAGGAAACATAGTTATTGTAGAGAATTTAGCAAATATACACAAGAATATAAAAAATAAACTATCAGTAAATTCATCACCTTCCAACAACACTTTAAACTGATACTATCTTTATACACATTTACATACTTATACACATATATACACCTATAATACACACATAAAAATGGGATTGTAATGCTTATAAAGTTGTATGTGCTTGTTCACTTATTTTATCATGAACATTTTCCTATGTCATCAAAAAATTTTGAAACCATTAATTTTTAGTGGCTACCTAACATAATTTCATTAGATGATCAAGTCTGGGATTCCTGAATTAAAAACTGTCAACCTGGCCCTGTGGGTCAAGAACTTGACCTCAAAATCTGCCATCGCAAGTTTCTATTCAGAAACCTCAAGTTACGGTTTAAAAGCACTCCAATTTTCTAACCAAGAATTCAATGAAATTTGCTGGGCTTTAGCCATGAAGGATGCTCCCCTAAAGATCATATCTTCCCAAATACAGTGTATGATTTCATAATGGCTTGAGAAAGAAAATGAGTATCAAAGATTGCAGTAACAATAACAAAAACTAATTAAGTACTTACTATAAGAATGACTACCTGCAAAATTTTGTTTTTTTAATAAAGTAAGGTAAGAGAATGTATGCATCTGTTGTACAATTAAGTTTCCAACTGGATATAGAAAAAATGAGTATAGAAAAATACATATAGAAAAAGAATAGGAACAAATAATGACAAAGAGTTCATCGTTGTTAATTCCAGAGTGTTGACATATTTGAATTATTCTGTATTTAAAATTTTTCTCACAATCAAAAAACTTATGTTAAATTAAAATTTTAGTCATGTAAGTAAGGTAATTCAGATTTTAGTTATTAAAATCTGAAGGAAAATCATTAAATTTTCCCAGAGGCTAAGTGGATCTTGTGAGAAAAGAAAAATAAAACTGGGCATTCAGCATTAGGAGTTTGTCCTAAAATTATACTATTTTAAACTAAATATCAATGTTTTACGTTGGAAATAAGTGTGAAGAAAGACCAACTTTTGAACTGTATAGCTGTGTTTCCTGCAAATACTATCCTACCTAGAAATGATACATTTTCTGTTCTATCAAAAACGTTATTTTAGCCCCAGATGGTGTGGCTCAGAGGATTGAGTGCGAGCCTTCAAACTGAAGGGCTGCTGGTTTGATTCCTATTCGGTGCGCATGCCCTGGTTGTGGGCCAGGTCCCCAGCAGGGGGCACAAGAGAGGCAATCACACATTGACGTTTCCCCCTCTTTCTCCCTCCCTTCCCCTCTGTCTAAAAATAAATACAATCTTTTTTTAAAAAGGTTATTTTAATAGTTAAGCAAATAAAATTGCAAGATCACATTTCAGTTTCTGACTCCAGTTTTCTTTACTTTACTGATGCTAAACCCACTTTTTAAAATTCTAGATTCTAAAATCCAAACTTAGCCCAGATGACAGTTTGCCACATGATACATATATGGTTGCAATTTTCTATTAAGCGAGATCCCTAATAGAAAAAAATTAAAGAATAAAAAGTTACAGAAATAAAACAAATCTTTATATCAGTGCTCACAAACAAAAATTTTGTAAAAATGAAAATTGTTTTTAACTGCCCCATTTTCCTCAAATGTAGCAAGAGCATCCCCCACCCCTTACTCTACTAATCAGTTCTCACCTTTTTTCTCCACTGGAACACGTGAATTTTTCACCACAAGTGACTCATTCATTGGCATCTTGTCAAAGTAACTCTGAAACTCTAAGGAAGCTCATCACTAACAGAATTCTAAAGCTCGAACACTCTCACTAACGCACGCACGTCATTTTGACTTCAGAGAACTGACTGACTATCAGAGCCAAATACATACTAATAAACGGTTTATATTTTTCCTTAAAAATGTCCTCCACCACACTACCTCCTCCCAATTTTAGTTTGGCAATTCCCTAATCTAAAACGCCTTACATCTCTGGAGAAGACAAAATAAGGAAACGTGATAGCTTAAGAACAGGAGAGGGAGAAAAAAAGTTGTTTACTCAGCTTGGAAAAAGTCTACTCTGAAAATTAACAACTCATGTCTATTCCACATAGTTCTCAAAATTTATTTCTCCCCTCAGTTGGAGAAAAACACAATAATACGCAATACAGACATACAAAAAAACTCCAGAAATAAAATATCCTCACAGCTATTGTTTCATTAAATAAAAGTTTAAAAAACAACATAAAAATTAATTACTGAGAACTATTCAATCAAAAATCTTCAAAGAGATATCACTAATATTAACTATCAATTGCAAATCAGCTAATCATTCTGGTTCACACATTTACCGCCTCCTTTGATAGAAAACTGCTCCTTTTAACCAGAGGAAAGGTGGTGGGGAAGGAATAAGAAAGCAATGATTTGTCAGACTCCCACAGACAATTACGTATAGTTCTATCAATTGTCACACTCCACCTGGTGGCAAGAGCTGCCTGAACTGGTGAAGTGGAGGTCATTATACAAGAAATTCCAAAAACTACTTTCCAGGTGTCCTTGGAAAAAAGCAAGATGCTCTTCTCTTGCCCTAGGTTTACAGAATAAACCTAACAAGGTTCAACCAAAGTTTTTGACGTAACAGTAGATCAATACCTAATAGAGATTAACAAAGGTATCACAGTAATCACAATGGGAGACCTATATTTAGAGCAATCTATTTACAACCACTCTCTCCAAGTTAGCTGTCATCTCAAGTCTTCAGGACAGGTAACAAAGCACACCCAGTAGCTCACACTCCCACTAACTTTCTTGACCCCTTTCCCCCATGGGTCAAGTACAGAGTTTAATTAACACAGTTAACAGCAGCTCACCACATTGCTCTTAGATATTTGCCAGTAACATGTACCCATGGGATATTCGAGATAATGATTTCAACCAAAAATAAAAATAGATAAACAGAGCTCAAACAAAATTAAAACTGAGTCTGGCTGCCCACACTTATTTTCACACATGAGGAAAAATAGCAGTTCTCCTAGAAATCTCAAGCAGACATATCTTTAGAACACAATGTTAAAAATATGCCCCCCACCCTTTCCCCTACCTGTTTCTCACTCAAAGCTGTGATTTTGGCTTGGAGCTCATGAAGCTGTTTCTTTAAATCAGCGTTCTGATTGGAAAGAAAAAATATCTGTGAGAAAGATATTTCATTTGTTAACAGAATAGTAGCAAGAAGATTTTATGCATATTGCATTAAAAATGATGAAGCAACCTTAAACATGTAGCCAATCAAATTAATTCATCATGCATTAAACTGTAGTCCTATCATCACTACCTACTGCATAGATCCTAAATGTAGGCTGCTAACACTAGAACATGGGCAGCTCCTCTGCAATTGTTTTAAATTCTAAGAAGTTTTGTATTTTAGCATCTGTAAAATAGTATTCCTTTTTACTAAAAATATTGTTATTCTTTACAGAAAGGATCAGCTGACAGAAAACCTAAAGCACCACTAATCAGACAAAAGCAGGAAAATGGAAGTGGTAAGCACAAATACACTGCCTGCTTAACGGCGTTATCAATAAAGATAAGAGGTTTTTCTCCACTTGCCCTCTCCCTTATTTAGTAGAGTACATTTGTTACTTTAGCCTAGATTTGAAAAGCTGTCAGTGCTGCAACTGCCTTAACACTACATCATTCAAATTAACACACTGGCTACCAGGGCATTTTCTCAGTTTTCAAATTCTAGGATTTAAAAAAGAATACTATTTTAGATGAGATACACTGAATATGCTTGCCTTTTACTCAAGTGAGGGAAAAACCAAGATTAAAAAAGCAAGATTAATGCTTAATGTAGCAGGACAGCCAACTAGCAGACTGAACACCATCTCAATGACAGACCATTTTTTTCTTCTTCATTTCACATGCAATTCTTTCAATGGGCTCTGCCTGGTCTTCTGCCAGGTTGGGGCACACATCCTCCCTCTCATGCTTACTCCATGTGGCCTTCTTTTCATAAATGTGTGTGTGTAGACACAGGTAGGTAGATATGCAGATACAGATACAGACACAGAGCATCCATGGGACTGTCCAACAGTTTACTGCCTCTCAGGTTTTTCGCGTTGAGATTACTGCTACGTGACCAGCAGCTACACAGAAAATGCTCAAATCTTCTAGTAGTATTTCAGTCAACAAAGGTTACCATATAAAATATAAAAGATTTTATTAATCTAACGTCTACTGCATCTTGGTTCCCTAAACCTAATGTAATATTTTAAAAATAAATAGAAATGGAGAAGCTTCTCAAAGAAGTTCCCATGTCAAACAGAAATTAAGTGTGAGCTATCAATGGATTGCGTTAAAACACTACAGTTAGATCACTGGGTGCTAAATTTTTTGAAATGACTATTATTCCTACTTCCAAATCTCAATCTGCCTCGGTACCATTCCTGAATCCAAGAATTTATTTGACTTAAATTTACAACGAGGCATGTATGGTATGTTTAACAAGCTAAAGATATACACACATATACCTGAGTACCCATCAGTGGGTCAGTTCTTTTGTGAGATTATGAGTCAACAACTGCAAGGGAGAAGCCCTAGGAGCCTGGTAAGTACTCTCCGTACTTAGGACCCATTGTCTAAAAGCTGCAAAAGAGACACTGCCTGAACAATAAATACAATCCTGGAAGACAAAGTAACTTTTTAGGAAGAGTTCCCTTCAGGGACAGAAAATGAAATGTCTAAGTCAAAAACTCCTATGAGAATTTAAAGAAAATGTAGCATTTGCTAGGTTAAAAGCTCTTTGAAAAATAATAAAATTTTAAATGTTTTTAAAATGTATGTCATATTCTTACCCTGAACATAGTGCAATTAAGTATTTATAAGTTCTATACACTATCTCTACTATAAACTATGAGAAAATAAGAATGGTTCTGGGCCATATTCAATAATTTTGAGGCTACAGAAAGCCTTACAAACTGATTTTGAATAAGTGGGCTTATGAAAATGAAATTTAAGTTCTATGAAGAGTATTAATTCTCAATTTTCCCCCCAAAATACTCAAAGCAATGAACACAAAAGCAAATAACAGTAACAAAGATGAAATGATAGCTACTGATACAGTATAACCGAATGACTAGATTTTTCTGAACCCTTATAACATGAAGACCAATATGCTAACATAACCGCTGTTAGATATGATGGTTTTTAATACCTAAATACTGGTATATACTTTAGTATTTTTATGGTCACTTTGTTTTAAATTATTTTAATTTAAAAATTAAATGAATAGAAGTAGTATTGTACCTGTGGATCCTGCTTCATTTGGGCAACCAGTTTCTGGTAATAAAGAGAGAGAGAGAGTCATCAGTCTTACACATTAACTCAATATGGCTGACCGGTTTAGCCCCCAGAATCTAGAGTTTTAAGCCCACACTCAAAAAACGTGCAACAGCACCATCAGAACCAAAAGCTTCTGTCATCTACATAAAAGGTCAATGAGACACTTCTCTTAATAAAAACAAACCACCACTCTGTATCTGAAATGAAGTGCTCCTGCTTTTTTTTTTTTTTATCCTCACCTGAGGACATATTTTCTTCATTGCTTTTAGAGAGAGAGGACGGGTGCAGGGAGTGAAAGAGAACGAGAATGAGAGAGAGAAACACTGATGTGAGACAGAAAGATCAATGTGAGAGAGAACACTGGTGACCTTCTCATAGGTGCCCTGACCATGGATCGAACCTGCTACCTGAGTATGAGTCCTGCCTAGGAAACGAACCCACAACATTTGGTCTATAGGACGAGGCTCTAACCAATAGACTCACACCTGCCAGGGCAAAATGCTCCTGCTTTTAAAAAATCTGGAGATGGGATGGGATCGGGTGGGGTTTAAAAGGCAATTTATCAAGCTGGATGCTCCAAAAGCAAAACATCCCTTTATAATGTTGTAATTGTCAAAGTCCCAAATTAGGCCCAGAAAGCTGCTGCTCCTGTATACAATGGTGAAGCGCAGAAGGAGCCTAGTGTCAGATGTGACTTGGCCACTGTCTTCTCTGTGAGGGGAGGCAGGGATGTACTTGGTGGAACAGTGATGCTCAGCATTTGAGAGTAAGAAAGTGAAGGAACAATAACTCAAAACTCTACCTACCTGGGTTCCTCTGGGAAGGAGAGTATTACCAGAACACTAAGAAAAGACCTTTACTAAGGAAAACAGAAGTCCAAGCAAAATGAAAAACGAAGGAAAAATGGACATTGTCTGATCTTAACCCAACTTCTAAAAGCATCACTGCCCAAGAACCTGAAGGATGAAGGAGTACCAGAAAGCTGACTCCTAAAAGTTATCTGAGAATAAACTGTTCCATAAGTGAGCTTTTCATATAACTGAAAATCTGTCTCTCTCTTGGGTGACTAAATTTTTTAGTCATAAAATAAAAACTTCCTCAAATATATTATATACTTGTCTGCCTTCTTAAATATTGGGTTAGCCAAAAAGTTCATTTAGTTTTTCCTATACAATGGCTCTAGTAGTGCTTAGTTGTCTTCAACTTCATTCAAAAAAATTTTGTTAGAATGTATTGTGACAGCTGTCATATCAGCATGCATTTAGAAAAAAAATTATTAAAATCGGTGAATTTCTGTGCAGACATTTTAATATTGAAGATTGAAGAACATATGCAACATTTTTGGTCTGTTATGCTTTATTATATCATGAAAGGTAAAAATGCAAGTGAAATGCTAAAAAAGATTTGTGCAGTGTATGGAGAAGGAGCTGTGACTGATCAAGCGTGTCAAAGGTGGTTTGCAAAGTTTCTTGGTACTATTGACATTTTGGCCAAATAATTCTTTGCTGTGGGGCTGTCTTATGCATTGAAAGATGTTTAGCAGCACCCCTGGCCTCTATCCATTAGAAGCCAATAGCGGGAAAGAGTCAACATACTCAAATTATCCAAATCAATAAAGCTATTGATGAAAATGAAAAATGTGTCTTATTTTACAGGAAAAAACAAAACGGACTTTTTGGCCAACCCAAAATAAGGAGTCAGCTTTTATTGTACAATCTTTGGTAAATGACTTCTAACATTTATTCTAGTTGATCAAAAGCCTTATTTCAGGTGCTGAGCTCCATTCTAGATAGCTGAGGTTGCCAACCATGTGACCTCCAAACACACAAGGTATGTAAAGGTTACTTACTATGTACTCTACTTTCCATGTGACAGCAGTAACTCTTATACATCCTGCTGTTAATTAGAAAATAGTAATAACGCACATTCCAAGAGCTCAGTGAAACTGAACAATAAGGTTTTAAACATAAACATTTTTACTAATGCAGCCTAAAGGCTAACCACACTCTTCAAAGAGGAAAAAAAACCTTTGGTTTTCCTTTTTGATTTGGTTACCAGAGAGTTGCCTACTAAATTAAAGTTGCCTTTTTGAAGCTGAAAAGATTTTCTTCCGTGACACTGGAATTTGAAAACTACTCATAACCACACTAAAACTACACTTCTGAGGAAATTAAATAAACTACTCTATCTGTAAGCAGTCAGGCTGCATTCTACATCATGAGAGGAAGGACTGAACAAGCTGGGCAACCTAACTAAACCATCCAAATATTAGTGATTTTAAGCTGACATCGTGTTATGAAACTTACTTTCTTTTCCAAGAATACAGCAAACTACAACCCACAGGCAAATATGGCCATCTACCTGTTGTGTAAATAAAGTGTTACTGGGACACAGCCACACCCATTCATTTATATATTGTCTATGGCTGCTTTGCCTGCATAGCAGCAGGGCACAGTAGTTGCGACAGAGATTATAAATTACTTATAAAGAATAAAATATTTTAATTTACTATCTGGCCCTTTAAAGGAAATATTTGCTAACCTCTGCTTTATACTATTGGGTTCCATATAGAATAAATACTATGAAAGTTTAAATATGACTTTCATCAAGTCTGTGTAAGAGTCATCAAAAAGGCGATTTCTCAAAAAAAGATGAGATGCCCATCACAAGCCATTATTATATAAACATTTATTCAACATCAGTTATGTGCACACTGTTACTTTTTTAAAAAAATATTTTATTTATTTATCTTTAGAGGGGAAGGGAAGGAGAGAGGGAGAGAAACATCAATGTGTGGTTGCCTCTTGTGCGTCCCCTGCTGGGAACTGGCCTGCAACCCAGGCATGTGCCCTGACTGGGAATCAAACCGCGATCCTTTGGTTCACAGGCCCACACTCAATCCACTGAGCTACACCAGCCAGGGCCACACTGTTACTTTTTAAACCATTTTCCTATCCATAAAGAACAAAAATATACTTCTATGACAGCAATACCGGGTAGTATCATAACACACTTTCTATCCAGTAAGCTCAATTTCAGCCCTACTTTCATTCCATAACTGGAAATGCACAAAGGAGTGGCTTTTGCCCCAGCCTAATAGCCAGAGCCTACTCTGATGTCATTCCTGACATCCCTGAACTTGTCATAATAGGTGATCAGTAAGTTACCACATATCCAATCAGAGTAACATTAGATTTACAAACTAGGCACGTCTCTTGGATTTACTGTTAATACTTAAATTTTTTTTAAAAAATTGAAAAGTATTCTAAATGTAACTGGAATAAAAATATCTTAGTATTTCTACGTGTTAAAATACTATCAACAAACATATCATGTTTATTACTGCAAAAACAAAATATATAATAAAGGATAAATATAAATGCAATTAATTTTATGCTAAAAATAGGTAAATATTTAAGAAAATAGACAGTTAATGTGAATATTAAGACAGTGCCTGGGATAACTTTATGAAGAATATTGTATCCTTTTTGAGTCAACAAATATAATTTTAAATGTAAATTAGATTTTAAAACAGAATAGGCATTAAATTTTTTCATAATTATACTTTTCATGAAACTGGTATGCTTATATTACAATATGAAACAAAATATTTTAATACTCTACTTAATTTTTAGTAATTTACTTCAATTTAGGTTATGAGTGTTCCAAGAAAATCTTACTGGGATTTGTTCCTATTTTGTGAGGATGAACTAAAAGCAAAATGTCAACTTTGCCATCTCAAAATTTCTTGAGGAGGATTATCTCCAACAATCACACACAACTTCATTAAATGATCTCTCATCCATATAGACTTCGGATTGATTACTGTTTTCCAGAAAGTTGTTCTACGATGATGTCAGCTTTGAACAAATTGTGAACTTAACTGTCAGCATCTGCCATTCAGTCATACTGGGCATTCAACACCCTCCATGTTAAAATACTTCCGTCCAGGAAAAAGACAAGCTTGTTTTTGTCAACAGATTTTTATTCTCCCCAATTTGTAATAGAAGTAGGAACAAGTAAAATAAAATGTGCTTATTTTTTATATACTAAATTTAAATATATAAAACTTATGATATACTAAATTTCTTAAAGTTACCATAAAAACACAGTTCACATAGAAAAGCCCGCTTGTACATAGCAAACTAGAACATTACTGCTGAGCAAGGGTTTAACAAGATCCAAAGCAGCAGCAGGGATTTCTGAACACACGAAGCCTTAATGTAAATGTGTGTGTGTGTGTGTGTGTGTGTGTGTGTGTGTGAGAGAGAGAGAGAGAGAGAGAGAGAGAGAGAGAGAGAGAGAGAGAACACATAAAGCTTTGAAGCTTTCCTGTAAGGTCTCATCCATTAATTCTGAGCAACTTGTGAATAGTCTAAGGACTATTCAGATAAAACTAAGGAAACTATACCTAAGAACAAACACCTTTAAAAATATTTTTTCTCCTATTCCAACACCCTGAACATTCTAAAGTAGTCCATTCATCATCATTTGTCACTTTTTATTAACCAAACATTATGTATGTCTATGTGTGTGTCTTGAATCTAGAACCACATCCAGTTAATGTATTGAAGAGATGTAAAACAGTGATATTCTGTTTATACAAAAAATGTTAATGATTTAGTTATTTAAGGATTGCTTTTTGTATGGGTTACAGTTATGTTAAATAAAACATACATATTTAACATTTAGATTATATTTAATATACAATGTATTTTATAAAAATATATCATATAAATATAATCATAAATATATTTTTATTTCTGCATTTTAAAGGTCTGTTTAGCCTAAGTATCTGAGGCAAAATGTAGAATTATGAAATTTGAAATGTAACATCTGTGAAGGCAATCGCATTTTCTTTATTAACAACTTGAATCAAGGCATAAAACTGAATGTGTAAAAACTTCCGTATACATAGTAGTTGAGTCAAATATGTCGCACTGAAAATATGCAAGTTAAGTCATAAATCACATGAATCAAGTCCCTCAGATGAACCAAAAAAGTTTTTTTAACACTTTTAGTATACCAAAAATTGTTTTCAGTTCATTTCTGTGAAAAGGCAACCAGGAATATTTTATTAAAGTTCCCAGAACTATTACCAATGAGTTTATTAAGTAGTGATAAAAGGCAAATGATGTGACTACTGGACAGCTGTCTGAAAGATGATTAACAATTGTACTAAAAATCAGAGAAGGGCCTGTTTACTAATCTCAGCCATTACTTAATAACATGATGTGGGAAAAGCCAATAATGCAACATACCTGGTGAACCTGAATTTCCACTTTAAGAGCTTCCTGCAGAGTCTGCAACTCCATCCTCTACCTTCTCCACTTTCTCTTATGTCTGCTAGTTCTACAGTTTCTTCAGCCTCCGTTTAAAATAACAAATTCCTCTTCTCACTGCAGCTGTAGAGATCAATCAGTGTTTTGGATCATTATGTTAGGTATATAGGAAATATTCATGTTAAATACAATAAACTACAGTAGTTAAAAAATTTTTGATTCTCTAGCACAGGGCAAGAAATTTCCCAAACAGATTTCTTTCCAAAGTGAATTGTTGTACTGAATTGGTACCAAAATTTTCTGTTTTTAGAGCACTCCTCTCTGCAGAACACTTCAAATAAGTAAGCAATGAAAAAAAATGTGTTTAGTCTGGTCATGAAAACATCTATGCACCTGCCATGTGCTCAGTACCACAATGAGCACTGTGCTCTGAGGATACAGCACTGAACGAGACCACTTCTGCCCTGGATGTGCTGGAAATCTAGAGGGGAGAATACAATCATCCAGGACACACTGTCCTTAGAAAGAGACATAACAACAGGGTCATACATTTTTAAACACCACACTGAGTAAACTGGAAACTTCGGGGTCTCTCAGAGGTTCCAGAAGGCCAGAGTACTTTATTGGATGAATTCTTAACTCTTATTTTTAAAATATTCTAAAACTAAAAACAGGAAAACTCTGGTTTAAGTTAAAGGCTTACACTGAACAAATCAATACTTAAAACAAGGCAATGTAACTGTGTTCTCCACAAAGTTATGAAAGGACTATTAAAAATAAACCTATTGTACACAAGAGATGAGGTGGTCCAACAATGGAACAGGCGTCTCCAGCTTTACAATGAACACCACCTCCTTCTCAAGGCCTCCAGTGCATCTCTTTGGCCATGTGTATAACCGCATATGGAAATAATGTCAAAAGTCTACATTTGTGAATGTGAACTCTCCTATCCTGCTCCACTCATCACTACTGCAATTTAAACTAACTCAATGGTTAATTTCTCTTTTAATATTTTTTTTCTTGAATCAAAATACGCTTAACCTAAAAAACAGTCAATTTTGGAAGCGTAAAATACCTTCAAACTCACAAAGCAAAGTTTGCTTATGTCTGAATAAATTTAAACGTTCCATCTCCATACCTATAAAACTTGTAGTAAGAACAACTTTTCAGCATTCTTACAAACCAAGGAAGGGAACAACCAGAAAGCTAAAAGAATCACTACTCCTTAAACCAATTCAATGAGATCCATACTCTACACTTTCTAAAAATTACTTACTTATGGACAACGTCCATAGTCAACCTGAGTTTTCTTAACACTCCTTTAAAACCTAATTTGACAGTTATAATAAAATCATTAACTGCAGAATATAACTGTCATTATGTTTTCTTTTTAAAGTATATTTTATTGATTGTATCATTAAAATTGTCCCAATTTTCCCCCCTTTGCCCCCCTCTGCCCATTACCTCCTTCCCTCCAAGCAATGTCCCCCTTAGTTCATGTCCATGGGTCACACATATAAATCCTTTAGTGTCTGCATTTCCTATACTATTCTTAACATCCCCTTGCCTATTTTGTACCTACTAATTATGTGTTTTGGTCCCTGTACCTTTTCCCCCATTGTCCCCCTTCCTCTACCCCAATGAACCCTCCAAATGATCTCCATTTCTATGATTCCACTCTTGTTCTGGTGGTGTGCTTAGTTTCTTTTTTTTAAGTATATTTTATTGATAATGCTATTACAGTTGTCCCATTTTTTCCTCCTCTTTACTCCCTTCTACCCTGCACCCCACTCCCACCAGCATTCCCCCACTTAGGTCATGTCTATGGGTCATACATATAAGTTCTTTGGCTTCTCCATTTCCTATACTATTCTTAACCTCCCCCTGTCTATTTTGTACCTGCCATTATGCTTCTTATTCCCTGTACCTTTTTCCCTATTCTCCTCCCTCTCCCTCCCCACTGATAACCCTCCATGTGATCTTCACTTCTGTGATTCTGTTCCTGTTCTAGTTGTCTGCTTAGTTTGTTTTTGTTTGGTTTTTTGTAGGTTCAGTTGTTGATAGTTGTGAGTTTGTTGTCATTTTACTATTCACAGTTTTGATCATCTTCTTTTTCTTACATAAATCCTTTCAACATTTCATATAATAAGGGCTTGGTGATGAGAAACTTCTTTAGCTTTACCTTATCTGGGAAGCACTTTATCTGCCCTTGTATTCTAAATGATACCTTTGCTGGATAGGGTAATCTTGGATGTAAGTCCTTGCCTTTCATGACTTCAAATACTTCTTTCCAGCCCCTTCTTGCCTGTAAGGTCTCTTTTGAGAAATCAGCTGACAGTCTGAGGGGAACTCCTTTGTAGGTAACTTGTCTCCTTTTCTCTTGCTGCTTTTAAGATTCTTTCCTCTTTAATCTTGGGTAATGTAATTATGATGTGCCTTGGTGTGTTCCTCCTTGGGTCCACCTTCTTTGGGACTCTCTGAGCTTCCTGGAAGTCTATTTCCTTTGTCAGATTGGGGAAGTTCTCCTTCATTAGTTCTTCAAGTAAGTTTTCAACTTCTTGCTCTTCCTCTTCTCTTTCTGGCACCCCTATGATTTGGATGTTGGAACATTTAAATTTGCCCCAGAGGTTCCTAAGCTTCTCCTCATTTTTTTTAATTGTTTCTTCATTCTGTTGTGGTTGAATGTTTATTTCTTCCTTTTGCTCCAAGTTGTTGATTTGAGTCCTGGTTTCCTTTCCTTCACTGTTGGTTCCCTATTTTTTTTATTTCACTTTGCGTTGCCTTCACTTTTTCCTCTATTTTGCGACCATAATCAACCAATTCTGTGAGCATCCTGATTACCAGTGTTTTGAACTCTGCATCTGATAGGTTGGCTATCTCTTCATTCCTTAGTTCTATTTTTTGGAGCTTTGATCTGTTCTTTCATTTGGGCCATATTTTTTTGTCTTGGGGTGCCTGTTATGTTGTATGGGACAGAGCCTTAGGTATTCACCAGGGCGGGGCAACTCACTTCTGTGCATTGTGGTGCTATATGCGGAGGAGGGGTCCGAGAGGGAACAATGCTGCTCGCCTGGCTCTCTGCTGGCCTTCAGTCACTCTGCCCACAAGCAAATCGGGCCCTTTTGATCCTGATTCCCAGATAGGTGGGGTTGTATATATTCTAGGACCCTACAGGTCTCTCCGACAAACTCTCCAGAGAGGATGGGAGTACCTCCCACAGCCACAACCCCCAAAGATTCTACAGCCTGAGGTTTTGAGGCTTTATTTCCCTGTGCTGGGACCCTACATTGACAGATCTGTCTCACACTGCAGTTGTTCCACCCGGTTTATTTGGACACAAATGTGGGACTGCCAGCCGCTGCTTTGCCACAGGTCCTCTCCACCCTGGCTGCTCGTCTCTGCCCCTCCTACCAGTCTGAATGAATGTTTCTTCTTTTACTCCTTGGTTGTCAGACTTCCATACGGTTTGATTTTCTGGCAGTTCTGGCTGTTTTTGTTTTTGAATTTGTTGTCATCTTTCTTTTGGTTGTGAGAGGGGGCCAAGTGTATCTACCTATACCTACACCTTGGCCAGAAGTCCTATGTGCTTAGTTTCTTTTCTTTTTTTTTTGGTTTTAGATTCAGTTGTTGATAGCTATGAATTTGTTGCCTGTTTAATGTTCATAGTTTTGATCACCTTTTTTTTTCTTAAATAAGTTCCTTTAATATTTCATAGAATAAGGCCTTGGTGATGATGCACTCCTTTAGCTTTACCTTGTCTGGGAAGCACTTTATTTGCCCTACAATTCTAAATGATAGCTTTGCTGGATAGAGTAATCTCGGGTGTAGGTCCTTGCTTTTCATCACTTTGACTACTTCTTGCCAGTCCCTTCTTACCTGTAAGGTTTAAGAAATCAGCAGATCGTCTTTGGGTACTCCTTTATAGTAACTCTCTGCTTTTCTCTTGCTGCTTTTAAAATTTTCTCTTTATCTTTTACCTTTAGCATTACGATGTCTTGGTGTGGTCCTCTTTGAGTCCAACTTGTTTGGGACACTCTGTGCTTCCTGGACTTGTATGTCTATTTCCTTTGCCAAATTAGTAAAGTTTAGTTTCATTATTTTATCAAGTAAGTTTTCAATTTCTTGCTGTTCCTCTTCTCTACTCGCATTCCTATGATTTGGATGTTGGTACATTTGGAGATGTCCCAGAGACTTCTCATACTATGTTCATTTTTTAAAATTCTTGTTTCTTCTTGCCATTCTGATTGAATGTTTATTTCTTCCTTATGTTCCAACTCATTGATTTGAATCCTGGCTTCCTTCCCTTCACTGTTGCTTCTCTGTAGATTTTCCCTCTTCTTTTTTTTTTTAATGCTTTTATTTTCTTTCTTTCTTTTTTCTTTTTTTTTAGATTTTATTTATTTATTTTCAGAGGGGGAAGGAGGGAAAGGAGAGGGGAACATGAATGTATGCTTGCCTCTCATGCACCTCCCACTGGGGAGCTGGCCCACAACCCAGGCATGTGTCTTAGACTGGGAATTGAACTGGTGACCCTTTGGTTGGAGGGCTAGAACTCAATCCACTGAGCCACATCAGCCAGGGCAGATTTTTCTTTTATTTCACTTAGCGTAACCCTCATTTCTTCCTTTATGTTGTTGCTATACTCAGTAAGTTCTTCGAGCATCCTGATCACCAGTGTTCTGAACTCTGCATCTGACAGGCTGGCTACCTCCGTTTTGTTTAGTTCTTTTTCTGGGGCTTTGTTCTGTTCTCTCATTTGGGTCATATTTCTTTGTCTCCTCAATTTGGCAGCCTTCCTGTGTTTGCTTCTATATGCTAGGTACAACTGCTTCGATTCCCTGTAAAGGCACCTGTAAATTGTGTGGAGTGGAGTCTTAGGTAATCGCCAGGGGAGGCACCCTGCTTCACCGCTTTGTGCCGGTGTGTGGGGGCGGGGGGCTTAGAGAGGGGATTGTGCCACTGCCTGGCTTCTAGGCGTTTGCCTGGCACACACCCTGTTTCCAGTCATTTTACCCAGTCCCTGTATGTGAATGGTGCCCTTCTAGCTGTTGCCCTGGTGCTGAATCCTAGAGTCAGTAGGTTTGCATATGTTTTAAGACCTTGCAGGGCCTTTTAAGTGAAGTTCCCTGGAAATCTGGCAGTTTCTTCTGTCAC
>PVKM010001573.1:0-75588 GCA_004027735.1 Carollia perspicillata
AATGAAAGTTTTGCTGGATAGAGCAGTCTTGGATGTAGGTCCTTGTGTTTCATGACTTGGAATACTTCTTTCCAGCCCCTTCTTGCCTGTGAGGTCTCTTTTGAGAAATCAGCTGACAGTCTGATGGGAACTCCTTTGTAGGTAATCGTCCCCTTATCTCTTGCTGCTTCTAGAATTTTCTCCTTCATTTTCATCTTGGCTAATGTAATTATGATGTGCCTTGGTGTGTTCCTCCTTGGATCCAACTTCTTTGGGACTCTCTGAGCTTCCTGGACTTCCTGGAAATCTATTTCCTTTGCCAGGTTGGGGAAGTTCTCCTTTACTATTTGTTTAAATAAGTTTTCCACTTGTTGCTCTTCCTCTTCCCCTTCTGGTACCCCTATAATGTGGATGTTGGAACGTTTAAAGATGTCCTGGAGGTTCCTAAGCCTCTTCTCATTTTTTTGAATTCTTGTTTCTTCATTCTTTTCTGCTTGGTTGTTTCTTTCTTCCTTCTGGTCCACTCCATTGATTTGAGTCCCAGTTTTCTTCCCATCACTACTGGTTCCCTGTACATTTTCCTTCATTTCACTTATGAACGCCTTCATTTGTTCATCTAATTTGCGACCAAAATCAACCAATTCTGTGAGATTCCTGATTACCAGTGCTTTGAACTGTGAATCTGATAGGTTGGCTATCTCTTGCTTGTTTAAAAGTATTGGCTCTGGGGCTCTGAGCTTTTCTTCTGTTTGAGTCATTTTTGGTCAGGTGGCGCCTGTTTCGTATGAGGGGCGGAGCCTTAGGTGTTCACCAGGGCGGGGCAGCCTAGTCGCCAAGTTGTGACGCTGTCTGTGGGGGCGGGGTCAGAGAGGGAACAATGGCGCCTGTTGCGCGCTCTCTGGGGTTTGCGTCCCCTCTGCTGCCTCCCATAAGCAAACTGGGCCCCCCGGCGCTGGTACCCAGACGGGTGGGCCTATGCACGCTCCGGGACCTTGCGGGTCTCCCTGGCAACCTCTCCTGTGAGGCTGGGAGCCTCTCCCGGCACCTTTTCAATCGGTGTTTTTAGGCTTTATTGCTTGTCACTGGGGCCCTGGTCTGTGCGGTCCATCTCACTGCCCGCTCTTGCCTAGTGTATCTGCACGCGAAAGTGTGTCCACGGTTGGCCAACTGCCCTGTGTGCCTTGCGTGCTCTGCTCGTCTCCTCCCCGCATCTGGGGTCTGCAAGCCCCACACCACCTATGCCGCCCAGCGCTCCCGAGCCTGGCAGCCACCACGTTTTCCTGCTGCTTTCCCTCTCTGCCAGCTGCCCTCTGCCCCTCTTACCGGTCTGGTTGAATGGTTGTCGGACTTCCGTAGTTCAATTTTCTGTGTTCTGGTTGTGTTATTGTTTATAAATATTTGTTGTCCTTAATCTTGGTTGTGAGAGGAGGTACAGTGTTTCCACCTATGCCTCTATCTTTGCCAGAAGTCCGGATAGAAGGATTTTTATAGGAAGGTGGTTTGAATCCTGAGACCAGTACTAAAAAGGAAATGAGTAATTGGCAACTTTTGTAGGATCAGTAATGACTGATGTTTGCGTGTGAAGGGCCACTTTGCCTACTACTGCCATAGAGTGCACTGAGTTATTAATTGTAAAAGTCTGGAAACTGAGTCCTTGATATAAAGGTTGTATTTACCATATGCTTGGAGTTAAATTTGTGCTCAGTGGTTATATGAGTTCAAGTAGGGCAATGAAAGTGGGAAAGGCTGTTGTTTAAAATGCTGTTTCACTTGAATCAAATTTTAGAAGTATTAAAATAGTTGTAACCAAACTCAACAGTGAGACAACCAAAGCATTGCTAATTCTGTCTCTTACCATGTTACTTTTTGACTTACATATTTGCACTCACACAAAACTTATACAAGTTTAAAGAACACTTTGAGTGAAAGGAATTGTTATATTGTTATACTAACTTAAGTGTAGTTCTACATTTTAAACTTACTACATAATCTTTATATGTCCTCTAAGTAGAAATTGTTTTTCAAGATCTCATTGGCTTCATTAATTAATTCATGATCGAAGCAGCATCTCTTCCAACAATTAAAAGGATGCTCTTAGTAGGGTATTTTTACATACAAATAATAGTGTTATATCTTCAGCTTTCAAATTTTCTTCTGAATAGTTTTCTCCCTTTTTATTCTATGGAGTTGTGATTGCCATGTCTTTGACGGTGTTTTTTGTGAGATTCTTTTTACTCCAGGGCCTACCACAACATAATACCAAATGTTGGGGGAATTTGAAGCAAAAAACATTGGCACCAGTTTCTAATGGGTAAAACTGTCCCGGGCAACAGAGCTCCATTGTTACTTATCTTTCACCTCATGTCTGCCTGTCTAAACTTGACCCATCTCTCAAAGGTCCAGACCAGTCCAGCCTCTTGTAGAGACCCAAACCCTATTCCTTCCTCCTCTGAACTTCTATAGGAAGTTGATCATAGAATTAATTTCTTTCCAGTACATAACTTCATGGCATTGTTTATAATTTTAAACTGTTATTTTCTTTCATATACTGTTTAAAAAGACAGGAAGTTATTTAAGGGTATATTAACAGTTCTTTGTATCACTTTGAAACCTAGCACAAAGAGCCAAAATGAGATTTCAGCAGCTTAACCGAGAAGGGAAGTCCTTTAGCTCTCTTGTTTTCTGCTGGCTTGTTGGTTTTGAAGAGGCATTCTTAGGTTTCTATTTCCTGACCCTTGCCTCCAAAGAGCAGAGCTGTGGACACAACTGTAGTTTACAGTTGTTGGTAATGATTCAGTGTCACTGATGATAATACTACTGCAGTTAGAGGCGACAATAGTCTTGACCTGTAGGAAAAGGACATGTTTGCTTGGGGAATAAAAGATGTGTAAGTAGTTGACCAAATTATATGTAACCTTTGTCCTCATAAGAGCAACAGTTTTTGAAAATTCTAGGTAACTGGTAGGAGGTTAAGTACTCTTAATGATAAGTTTGGGAGCATCTAAATATTGAGTCATACAGTTCCTCAGTCAACTACAAGCCAGGGTAAATTACCATATTTTTTGGACCGTAAGATGCAGTCCCTACAGCCCCAAATTTGGGAAGAATAATGGTAGTTAATGTTGATGTTGAGTTCTGTTTACATTTACATTGGTGAAATATTACGTTATTTATGTTATTAAATATTTTACCACATTTTTTCTTCAAAATTTTTTCCCTATTTTCCTCCTCTGAAACCTAGGTGGGTCTTATGGTCCAAAAAATATGGTAGATGGTAATTGTCATGTAAAAGTAATTTGCAAATAATGGGAATTTGAGAAAATAACAAGAAAAGAAAACGAGGGATTTTGACTCAATATAGACAAGAAAAATAGGGAATGAATGGGAAGACCACTTATTAAATGCAATCTGGTGGGACAGAATCAAAATGAACTGCATACTGAAGTACCCAATGGGACACACTTTTCTTGAATTTGTTTTGTTTCTTGGCTCCAGGCCTCCCTTACCTATGGCACCGCTCTCCATTCTCCCCACAGTCAGCTTCAGTGAAATTAAACATCAGAGGGCCGACTCCCTCACTATAGGAGGTGATGCCTACAGACTGGAGAGGAGCAAAGGATCATGTCTCAGACTGTTCTTCCCCCCAGTCTCAAATGCCAGGAGGTTAAGGCTTCCTCCAGTGTAGAGTGTCTCTAGGACCTGTCCTCTGTGATTTCACAGCAAGGGTGGTCCTGGGAAAAAATTGAAAATGTGAATCTGTCCAGGAGCAATTCTGGAATTTGTATGCTAGCATAGACTAGTCTGCTTCCTCTCCACCCTTCGGAAAAGCGTTAGCCCATGAACTACCTGTTCTCACCACCTTGCTAAGATCTTTGGCATCCTCACTTGGACTGACTCCTGAGACCTGGGCAAAAGGAAAAACCAGCATGATGACTTCTGGCAAGTTTCTCTGAGTTCCATCCTGTGTAGCTGTGTGTGTGCACACATGCACTTTTGAAAAGAATGAGGAAACTTGAAAATGTAAAAACTGAATGTCAGTAACGTCTCTCTCTCTCCCACACTCTCTCCCTTTTTCCCTTCTTCCCTCCTCCCTACTCCCTCCCTCTCTTCTTGGTGCTTTAGTATGGTCATACAGGGGAGCCAAGAAATATTGAAAAGAAAATGTATACTTAGGAATCACTGTGTGTTCTAAGTTTCATAGAGTACATGTAGAATCTGTTGACTGCCTTCCACTCTACCTTGGCCTAAGTGACTCCAAAACCTCATATGAGATGATTTGGGAATTGAACAAGTCTACTGCAATGGTTAATCATCATTATTCATTTAACTGGTGAGAGAGGTTTTTTTCTATCATAAAGAACCGTGATTTTTCAAGCATGATATGTTACAGACGGTAGTGAAGTATCACATTAGGTGGTTAATAATGACATACTGAAGTTTGTAAGTGATTGTCTGTTTTTTGCATGTTAAAGTGGATTCAGGGTTTCCCCTGCAATAACATTACTTGCCCTCACTCACATTTCCTTCTAGTTTCTACAGTAGACCCGGACAAGGGTGGAGGGGGGCATATGGAGTCAGTATTAGAGACTGCTCGTAATCAACCACCCCTCTTATTTATGCATCAATAAGTAAGTTGAGCATGTGCCTAACCTACCCTTATTGATCAAGTCCAGCGAATGTTAGAGTTTAAAAGAGCTTAATTAAGTGGTGAGCACACCATGCAGTATACAGATGATGTGTTATAGAACTGTACACTTGAATTTTATGTTATTAACCAGTGTCATCCCAATAAATTTAGTTTTTAAAAAAGCTTGAGAATCACGAGTCTAATGGCAAAAACAAAAAATCAGCATAGTAATGATTAAGACCTATGTACAAAGTATGGCTGTGCCTTTTATTTGTATGACCTTTTTTAAACCAATTTAACCTGTTGAAACTAGTTTCATCATTTATTTTTATGGTAATAGGGTATTTGTGAGGATTAGATGGGATATTAAACAAAATGGGATTTAGTACAGCACATGGCAAATAATAACTGTTAAATGATATTTGTTCATACTAATGATATAAGTCAGTAGCTCCAGATCCTGAAGGCCTTTCCACAAAGACCTTTCCATAACTGGAGAGGAGAGCTCTTAAGAGTTTTGTTTCTTAGCAACACAGTTCTTTCAGGTCAGGGTACCTGGGTAATAATTCATGCTGCCAACAACTGCTGAAGAGGCCTCCAAGGAATCTCCTTACTGCTTTGGAAATTCTGAAGGCCACCAAGACCTTCTCTGCTGATCTCTCCAAAGTTGAAAGTTTTGGGCTCCAGACACAAAAATGTCAGACAGGTCCCTTTCCTATTTGCTAATTATAGACTTAATTGCTCTTCTACCTCTCTGTTGTTCAGACCCTCCAGGGCTGCAGGGACCTTTGTTTGGGTCTTTCTTCCTCTCTCTCACTATGCTTTTCTTCATCATTGTCTTTCTTGCTTAGGGGCTATAGGTTGAAAGGCTGGCTGTACACAGCATCTTCAATATAAACAGCTAGATTTTCTTGTCATGTTTATGATCATAGTTGTTACTTCTTTCTCCTTGAATTAAAGGAGGCTTTATTGTTCCTCCACATGGGTCTTCTGAAATCATTTTCTGGAATCCCTTCAGGCTCTGGGGTTGGCAGAATGACAGCCTCTCTCATGATGGAAGCTCTCTCACAAAGAGATACAGCCAGTTTTCTCAGTGACCAAAAGTTTGCTACTTCTTTGGTCAGAAAGTGTGGGCTGAGCAGACCTCTTTGATTTGCAAAGCTGGTGCAGTATTTTCAGACTCCACTGACTATGGGGGAATTTGTCCATAGACCAGTTTTTTTCTGAGTGCTGTAATTAGATTTTAAGGGCTACATCATAAGATGTTTTCAGGTTTCAAATGGAACTGAATGTGTGGGGTCCATTACTTTGTGAATTGGTGTCATTGAACCTCTTCCCCAGTATGAAAAATGTCTATCACAACTACCAAATGTTTGGTTTCACCCAGGCAAAACAAAGTCCCTGCAGTTGAGGGATCTGCATGGCTCTTGTATGGGCAAACAACTGCTCTTTTACAGTGAAAATAGGTATGGGACTAGACATCATCATGACCTTGATTCTTGCTGCTTTTCCAATTCCGCCCAAGAATCTAGGTGGAGAAGGGAGCTGCTGCACAGACCCTAGAGCTGACCCCAAACAGCTGCATGTGGCCAGGCCTTACCACTTATCTAATCAAAGTTTTGAGGCCCAGGTATCTTGGGAGCTCCTTGACTGATGAACAGCACCCTGTCCTAGATGTTGGAAGTCAAGACACTTGCTGTGGTGCCTTACTAGTCCAAATGCTGGGAGTCTCCAAGCCACTCTGCTGTGGGGACTGCCCTTCTCCATTGTTAAACCGAGTCTGAGGATTCTAGGCCTTTCCTGCTGGAACCTAGTAGGGGTGGAGCTATAAGGAAGACAGACTAAGGTTTCAGGCTTTTTATTGAGATGGGCAGATACGTCAGCTCCCCGCCCCCAGGCATTAGGGCCAAGCCTTTTCTTGGTGATCCCTATCACCAAGGCATGGTGGTAGAAAACAAAAGGGGTCTTTAGGTTTACAGAAAGGAATTTTCCATAGATCCAGCTAGTTAACTAGAGTTTTGCATTAGGTTTTGGGGGCCAAGCCCAGCTAGTAGTAAAATCTTACTTTGCCTTGTTTAGTTTTCTTTGCATATTTCTTTTCTAGTGACCTTGCAATGAGGAGTGAGTAATCAAAGGCAGGATTTGGATGGTACTGGATATCTAGGGTCTTCTTGACTGAATGCCATGTTTATCACACTGTAACATCCCGTAGCATGATTAGATTCAGAGAGGCCTTTGCCAGAAAGTCTCCATTCATTCTAGTTAAAAATCCCACTTATTCCCTGGCTTGTGTGGCTCAGTGGTTTGGGCACTGGTCTACAAACCTAAAAGTCACAGGTTCGACTCCCAGTCAGGGCACATGCCTGGGTTGTGCCTGTGAGAGGCAACTGATCTATATATCTCTCACACATGTGCATGTTTCTCTCCTTCTCTTTCTTCCTCCCTTCCCCTTTCTCTAAAAAATAAATACATAAAATCTTTTTTTTTAAATCCCACTTATTAGAAGTTCAAAATATTACCTCCCAAAGAGTGATTGGCAAAATAAAATCAAAGGATTACAGGCTTAACTCCTTTGTGTAATGTTATTCGTTCACTGCCATCTGCCCAAATTTGGCTGTTGAATAATATGAGAAGGTTGACAGAGACTCCCAGGACCTATATCCATGTCAGTCCTCTCCAGACCTATCAGGAAGGGTTGAGTCACCGCTCCTCTTCCCTCCCTCCCTGCAGGCCTGCGCTCAGAGGGAGTACCTATTTTACAAGCTGTAGTTTTTGTTTTATTTTCATTTCATTTTAATACATAGCCTTGGATCAGAAACCATTTTCTTCCTCAGGCCTCACGTGACCAGTTTTCATGGTTCAGTTCATGCCAGGGTTGCTTAATTGAAAAAGTTCTCTGAGAAATCTACATGCTTGGATTATGCACATTATACTTTGATAATATTATTTATTTTGCCAGCCTGCAGAAAAGAATTTCTCTGCAAGCCTGCAGTCAAGATTTCTCATTTTGAACACTCCACAGTTCACTTCATCAGGTCAGTTAAAATACTTGCACATTTTTTACTCTTAGTCAAGAGGAAAAAAATTAAACAATGGAGCAGATAACTACTTTCTATTTAAAAACTTACAGGGTAGACATACTAGACCTTCTTTCTTTATAGATTACTTATTGAACCAACTGTTATTTCATTGGAAATGTTTTGGAAATTTAGGGAACAGGCATTTGACCCATAACAGTCAAGTCAGAATACCCTACTCTGAGCCCTACATGGTATAGGAAATCCCTAGTTAAATGAATAGCACCTATCAAGCAAATAGCTTTGGGAGTGATGAGGTTTAGTATAAAGTGTTAGTAATTTATACTTAATTGGAAGTTGGTTTAATCTGAGTATTTTCTAAACCCATAGAGGAGATTAACTGAATGGAAAGATTTTGAGAGATAAGTAGAGGAAGAGCTAGTGATCATTTGGTCATCTGCAAGGTCAAGGAAGGGATATAAAACCATAAAGATGATTTTAGACCAGAGCTTCTCTTGGTTCAGCTCAAAATATTGGCTTCGATTGGGGGGGAAAAAAAAAGAAAGAAACTCCCTAAGTCTGAAAGGCACTATGTATTACGGATGCCACAGTCACATATTCTGTTTTCTCAGAAAGTAGTTCTCAAAGCTTTTCATATTCAGGTGCATACTTACTTGGAAATATGTCTGCAGTATTGCATCTTAAGGATCCGGAGTTGTTTGCAGCCTATCTGAAGGTTCTCAAGCATTTGGTCAGTAAGCAGAACACAACCAGAAATATCCAAAATGTGCAGGTAATGGCATTTTGCTGATAATACCTCCATTGCTGAGTCAGTAATCTGAACACACAGCCAAAATGAATATTGATTATTTTGATGAACTTTATCCCAGGGAAGAATAGTGTACTACTCATTTTGGTCTGCTGTAACAAAATACCATAGACTGGGTAATTTTAACAATAGACATTTATTTCTCACATTTCTAGAGGCTGAGAAGTCTAAAATCAAGGTGCCCACAGATTCAGTGTCTGGTGATGGCCTTCTTCTTGGCTTGCAGATAGCTGCCTTCCTGCTGTATCCTCACATGGCAGAGAGAGAGTTCTGGTTTCTTCCTATTCTTATAGGGACACTAATCCCATCATGGGGGCTTCACCCTATTTAATTACTTCCCCAAAGCCTCATTTCCTTATACTATCACATTGGATATGAGGGTTTCAAAATATGAATTCTGGGAGGACACAAACATTTGGGAATGGGAGTGTGAGGAGACACAAATATTTAGTCCCTAACAACCCAAATCAGGACACTGTCACATGATAGTGAAACTAGAAAGTAAAGTCGGTGTTCATGTGGGCTGTCACTACCAGAAACAATAAGTAGAGGCAAGGATGGAATCTTTATGGGCTCTTTATGTAGATGCTGGCAATTTGAGAAGATGACAGGTTATCTACCCTGAAAACCATCTTAAGGTCTCATCTCAAGCCAACCTTTTCATAAGATGAAAAGATTAGGTAAGGGTTTTGGGAAAAGGTTAATCAGGTAAGAGTTGTAGTCCAGCAGCCACCTATGCTCTCTCCCTGGAACACAAAGGCTCATTGGTCAGAATGGCCATAATAAACCAATCAACAAATAAATGTTGGAGAGGATGTGGAGAAAAGGGAACACTATGCACTGTTGGTGGGAATGCAGACTGGTGCAGACACTGTGGAAAACAGTATGGAATTTTCTCAGAAAACTAAAATTGGAACTGCCTTTGGACCCAGCAATTCCACTGCTGGGATTATACCCTAAGAACCCAGAAAAACCATTCCAAAAGAACCTATGCACCCCAGTGTTCATAGCAGCACAATTTACAATAGCCAAGTGCTGGAAGCAACCTAAGTGCCCATCAGTAAATGACTAGATCAAAAAACTATGGTACATTTACACAATGGAATTCTATGTGGCAGAAAGAAAGAAGGAGCTCCTGCCCTTTGCAACAGCATGGATGGAACTGGAGAGCATTATGCCGAGTGAAATAAGCCAGGAGGTGAAAGACAAATACCATATGATCTCACCTTTAACTGGAACATAATCAACAAAAGAAAAAAACAAAAAATAAAATAAAATAACCAGAGGCATTGGAATTAAAAACAATCTAACAATAGCCAGAGGGGAAGAGGAGGGGACAGTGGGGGAAGGGTTTTCAGGAACTACTACTATAAAGGACACATGTTCAAAACCAAGGGGGAGGGTGGAAGCAAGGGAGGGAGGTGGGTTTGTCTGGGTGGGGGGAGAAAATGCAGACAACTGTAATTGAACAACAGTAAAGTAATTTTTAAAAAAGAAAAAGGGAAAAAAAGGCTCAGATGCCTGAGCCTGATCAGCTGACGCCCTGGGACACAAAGATTGAATTGCTTGTTAACCTCCTGGAGGTCCTTAGGTCATACATTCCAGTTCCTGGTATAACAGCTTCCCACAATCATTAATCACTTAAGCATATCAACTATGACTACAGCTAAAATCTTTAACTCTTGAGTTCCTCTATCAATAGGTCAAGTTAGTGATTTAACTGTTTTCAGGCCACTGAAATGTATGTTTCAAGTGGCACCAATAGAACTTGTGGCCTTTTAGAGAGCTCTTGTTCCAATGGGAAACTTCATCAAAATTTCCTTTGTCATACCTGTCACATCAATTTAAGTATCTTATTAAATGCTGCAGTCATATTATTATAACACCACATATTACAAAACTAAAACATTTATGTATCTCCTGAAGTTAACCTGCAGACAGAGTCAGATTGCTGACAGAAGGGGCCTGGACATTGCTGATGGGTTGTGTGTGAAGTAACACGGTTCTGGGAAAGGTCACGGAAGTGAGACTGACAGTTTGCAGGCAGGGGAGAAAGAAGAGCAGAAGCCACCGAGACCGCAGGAATCGCACTCAGAAATTCTGCTGAGTGTTCCAACATCTCAGGAGTTTGCCCAGATGGTTTGCAGAAGTAATTCAACTCCACTTCTTAGATTATTTCACTTACTCAAGATCTAGCTTTTGAATTTATGGTTGAACTGAGACTTACTGCAGAATCAACTGGATTACTCTCTCCAAAGGAATTTTTTTTAACTGGATTTAACTTCTTACTTTAAATGTTTGAACATTTTAAAATATGCCATGAGATTTGACTTTTGTTTTTAACATAAAATTGAGAAAGTTATACAGAAAAACCCTTCATTTTGAAGTGTATACTTTTTGAGTTTGGAAAAATAGATGTCATTGTCTAAGTATGCCCTTTTTCCAGGACATGCTCAGGACCAAGGTTTTTAACATTACAACTGATTCTCACAAAATGCCTTCAGACATTCCTGGCATACTTGTGAGTCTCTGAGGATCTGATGTCATTGAAAAAAGAAGAGCCCTCAGAATTGTAGAGGACAAGAAAGAAAATGAGGTCATAGAAAAGTCCAGTTCAGGTGGAGTTCAGAGCAATAGCCTCCACTGATACTGGGGGAGCTAAAAAGGAGCCCATCACTTCGTGTAGGTCAGAAGCTCAAGATCTTTGATAGCTGCAGCGATGCTGTCGGGATTCATGGGGGCTGGGAACTACAGGTAGAGATGACTGGCTACATTTGCAACTCCCAAATGCAAGATCCTCATCTGAGTCCTGTTGAGCAGAGATTGTGTTATTCCCATTTTAGCTCTGGGTAGGATAGAAGTCAGAGTACTACTTGCTGATCTAGGAGGTAAGCTAGTTGCGAGGAAGAGCTGACCTTCCAGGAGATGGATAAGGTGGCCATTCACGATTGACCCATGGGCTTTTGGGAAACCTAGTCTAGAATCATGAGCCAGACACTGAAGCGTTTTATGGCTCATCAAAAGAAATGTAGGTGGAGCATATTAGACTGGACCACAGCCTTACGGTTTGGGGTGAGGAGTATTCAGATTGGCCCAAATTATGGTCACCACATTTTCTGAATCAGGATACTCATTCGACTTGCATAGATGGTCAAGTTAAACCCTTCTCCCTTACACTGAGGTTCTGAAATAATCTCCCTTTCTGTCATCCTGGATCTTTGGTGTAGAGTGATTCATCTCACAATATCTTATTTGTGCAACATTGTCCTTAGTTTCTAGGTTGCAAGGCAGTGTCCATGGTACAGTTTATAGACAGAATCTCCTCAGTTTTTCTTTATCAAAAGCCAAAACAAACAAAAATCCTCTGCCTCAGTTCCTGTTCTCGCTGGAATCTTTCCTTTTCTCATTTCTTCTACTTTCCTCTTTACCTGGTGGAGCCACTAAAAAGCCCAGTCTCCACAGGCACCCACTTCACAGCCAGTGAGGTTCCCTGTAGCCCATGTGTCCACATGTCCATGTGCAGAGAAGCTACCCACTGCGAGCTGCGACTGCTCAGGCTGCAGGGGGTCCGTGGTCAGTGCTGCTAGTGTGCTGAATTTCTCGACCCCACTCACTTCTAGAACCAGATGATGCCAACCCCAAAGACATCTGGTTTCTGTAGTTTGAAACAAGTCCATTATTAAACAAAAAGAATTTTGCTGTGAACTCTCTAGGTTAATTTTGTCATCATTTACCACATCGTCCCCCCTTGCCCCTGTCTCCTCTTTCTCCTTAACTATGGAGGAATTCGGACATTCTAGCATCACACTCTTAATCCTCTCACCCCACAAATTAAATAGCTGAGAAACTAAGTTTTTAGATTAGCTAGAATGCAGGGCATCTTGAGAGTTTGGATAATGCTTTAGTAAAGAGAGACCATCAGTGTATAAAATAGAAGATAACAATGTTGCTAATTTTGCAATTTCTGAGGATTTTTTTCAAAAGATTTTTTTTAGTTTTCTTTCCTCTGCATATTTTGTTTCTGCCAAGTTTTTCCTGTCAAATTTGTTATGGTCTTTACCCACTTTAGAGACTTTCTCTTATGTCTAATTCTTGACTCTCTGCTCCTGGTTAATAGTGGAGGGCTCCAAACTAATTTCAGGGTCTGAGTGCATAAGGTGGGCCTTCTCTATTTTAAGCTTCAATGGTCTGATTGGGTTTTTTGTTGGGAACATTTCAAATGTCAGTATTTTTTTTTGTCTTTTGTCCTGGGCTAGTCAGAGTCCCCAGAAAAGAGACATCCGATCTCCTGCCTGGAGGAAAAGATCTGGCAGTCAAATTCTGGATGCTGTGTTGAAAAAGCGCTTCAGTGTCTCTAAATTCAACATCTAGTCACTTAATTTCCATTCTCACTTTGTACCCCAGCTCTCTATTATACAGGATGTCTCCCAGACCAGCAACCCTCTGTTTTGCTATCTGCAGAGCAGATAGTAGAGAACATTTAGCAATATCTGGAGACACTTTTTATTGTCATGACTATAGGTGGCGGGAGGTGTCTGGGTGATACTGTCATACAGTGGGCAGAGGGCAAGGGTGCTGTTAAACATACTACAGTGCGTAGAACCACCACACTACAAAGAACTATCTCATCCAAAATATCAGTAATGCCAGAGTTGATAAATCTGGCTCTAGGAAGTAAATCTTCAGTCTTTTGGTGAGGGTGGGCAGGTGCAGTTCTCTAGAAGTGTGGAGTGGGGGAAGAGATCTGAGGATCTATTTATTTCTCCAGAACTTTGAACCTTTCTCCCTTATTTTAGCCACCCTCTTTTTTAAAGTGTATTTTATTGATTATACCATTACAGTTGTCCCATTTTTTCTCCCCTTTATCCCCCTCTGCCCTGCATCCCCCTCCCACCAGCATTCCCCCCACTTAGTTCATGTCCATGGGTCGTAAATATAAGTTCTTTGCTAGCCACCCTCTTAACTCAGCTCCAGAGGTACACTGTGGTGTCAGGCTTGAAGATTATGGTCTGAGTCAATTTTATCCTCAGCTTTCTCTACTCTTGACTTAGGATTCAAAGCTGTCTCTGGTCTGCTAAAGTAGTCCATCTCTTTTCAATCTACCAAATTTTGTTGCTCTTGTCTTTTCTCCTCACCCTTCTTCTGCAGTAATGGTGGCATTTCAAGAAGGAACAAAACTCTATGTGTATATTCAGTCTACCATGTTAATCCAGAAGCACAAATCTCTATTTCTTGACATAGAGATATGTCCATAGTATATTAAGAAAAAAAGTGGGCTACAACGTATTTTGGAAAATATGATTCTATTCTTTAAAAGAAAAGAAGACAAAACACAAACCTTCTATAATTCTAACTTCTTTGTACCTGGAAAAAAAGTTCTACAAAATAATTATAAAATATGAACTATGGTCATGTCTGGAAGGTGATGTGACAATGACTGTTTATTCTCTTCTTTATGTTTTTATATGTAGTCCAAATATCTTACAATGGGTACATATTTCTTTTATAAATGGATGCCAAGAGAAATTGTCAAACACTTGAAGTTACCCTGGAATGTTAACATGCTTGCCTGAGGAATTCTATATGGAATTATGCTTTTGTTTGACATACTATTTACTAGTAGGGCCCAAACTAAGGGAATTTACATGTTATAACTTGTACGTTTTTGCACAGGAGAGTTTTCTTTGGCATGGTAGAAATTAGAACTCCAAGGTTATTGGATTTATTACCTTATAAGTCATTAACCAATTTTGGATGTAACCCAATAATCATATTTCAACATTATTGCTTCAGTTCCTGTAAGTGCTCAGTTCAACAAAATGCCCTGTGAACTGGCTTTACCATTTTGTTGGTCCTCTCATTGATAAATTAAATAAATCTTTGACACATTCTTGTATTTGTGTGAGCATTGTTTTTAACTTTTTGAAAATTCTACTTTAACACAAATGAAATCATAAATCACTTTCCAATTTTGGGAAAGAAGAAAAAGTATAATGGGTACCTCAGACATGGCAAAGAAAAGTAAGTTCTACGGTGAGTCCAAGCCTGACTGCTACTTTGCCTGACTTCTTTGACAGTGCTTCAGTTCAACATTCTGAGCTGTGGCTTCTACTCATACCTTTGGACAGCCAGCAATGTTGAGAGATGTGAGGTGAATGCAATAAATGGCCAGTGCTGTAATAAACTCATCTGATAGCTGGGGGCAATAAGAGACATCCAAGTGTTCCAAGTTCAGTGAGCCTTTGCAGAATGCCTGCAAGAAATTCCAAAGTCAAAGGTTTTTTCTTTTCCTTGTCTTTATGCAAATGTTGCATGTACGTAGAGCCATCTTACCCATAACAGTTTACTTAGTATGCATTTCAGTCCCTGAAATTTGGATGTGTTACATCTTGTTGCAAAAAAAGACATTATATCCAAATATTCTTTACAAAAAAAAAAGATATTTATACATCAATTTAACAGCTTAGTAGTATTCAAATTCCTGATAACAGAATTTGGTTTTCTTGAGGTTAATGCTAATGAAATTCTGAAACCAGAAAAGTCGGCGTTCATGCTGCCTGTCACCACCAGAACCAATAAGTAGAGACAGGGATTGGATCCCTATGGGCACTTTATTCAGATGGCTGGTGATCTAAGATGATGGTGGCTCACTTACCCTAAAAGACTGTCTTACATTTCATTTCAAGCCTGCCTTTTTTTTATAAGGAGGAAAAAGTGTAGGAAAGGGGTTTGGAATTCAGGGAAAAGTCTAAGCAGATAAAAGATGGAGTCCGGCAATTTCCCTAGCATCCTTTCATCACTTGACCAGTGATTCTTTATCTGTGTCCTAGGTGGGATGTCTCTGCTTGGCACACAATGGCTCCGATACCATCTTGATTGCTTGCACAATCCAGAATTACAACTCAGTTGTGCTGCTGGGGCACAACTGAGTTGTAATTCCATTTCCACCACTTATTAGGATAGATCTTTCTGAGCCTCATTTGCCTCTTCTTTAAATTGGGGAAGATATAGCATCCCTAAGAATCCACAGGGGACCAGTTTCAGGGCCCTGGTGTATCCCAAAATCTGTGGATGCTTAAATCCCTTAGTTGGCCCTCCACACTCACGTGTTCTGCATCTGCCAGTTGTAATATCTAGCATTCTTCTGAAATGCCAGATGTTGATCTGAAATTTCTAGGGCTAGTAAAGGCTTGGAAATCATTGGAATGTCTTCCCTTTATTTCAATAATTCTCAATTTTCATTCTTACTTTTTAGGAAAAGAAAAGAACTGAGTAATAAGAATCCCCAAGGAAATAAGAGTCAAAAGTTTACAACTTAGCCATTATACAACAACAAAATGGTCCACAAAATAAACCTAATAGTAATTGTAAAAATATCTGAATAAGTCAAGATGAGGAGAAATTGGAAACCAAGTTTCCAGTTTAGGATAATACTAACACTATATTTTGTGATCACCAATTTGTACTTCTTAATCCCTTCACCCTTCAGTCTACTCAGCCAATCCCTCTTTTCCTCTGACAGCTGTCCCCCTTCCTCAAAGTCAGCTTTTGTACAAGTGATAGAATTATCCAGTGTCTGTTTTTAAATCAGAACCTGTTCTCTCCCAACCAGGAATTATTATGGGGCAACATATACTTTTTACCAATCAACTCTGCCCCGAGTCAACTAGTAGGGTGAGACTTTTGAAACCGATAACGCCCAAATATCTTTTCCCAGAAGGGCGAACTGCCTTTAGAACAAATAAACCAGATACTTGACTAAATGGGAAAACAATAATTTTAAAGGAACCTCCCATGTGAAAAGTAATCTTAAGACTGACTGAACTTCTGCTAACCATCTTTTCTTTATTAATTCCCACGAGAGCCTCAGGAACAGCTTGGCAGGGTATCTGCTCTATTCCCAATGGCCCAAAACAGCCCGGAGACTTACAGGGATGTCTCTAACTCTGAGCTTGCAGTGTATCTGTCTCTCTGTATGTAGATGGGGAATCAGTCCACAGTGCCTCAAGAGTCTCCTTTGGGGTACATACCAACTGGGAGAGATTTGACCCCGAGTCCCTCAAAAGTAAAAGGCTAATCTTTTGTAACACAGTCCAGCCCCAATATAAAGTGGGCAATGGAGAGGTTTGGCCAGTCAGTGGCACCATTAATTGTAATGATATCTTGCAGCTGGACCTGTTTTACTATTCCCAAGGGGAATAGACAGCGGTTCCATATACCTAAGTCTTTATGGCTCTCAGAGATGTCCCTAAGCTATATGCCATCTATAAACTGGAAAAATGTACCCAGATGAGGAAAAAATTTTCAAAAATGGATCAATGGATTTGTCAACCCTTTGCAAATATTTGACTGGCAACCCAACTGTTCAGGTATTAAAAATAACTTTGTTTTATGAATGAAGTCTTTACAGGGCCAGAGGTGTGTCTTCAAAGCATCAAGCTCGCCAAATCCTTTTACCTTTCCCAAACTTCCTCTGTTCATCTTAAAAAGACATGTTGTGGGTAATTGACTCTATAAAACCAGTCATTCTAGGAGGAGCTTTTCTTTCCCTGGATTTTTGAAATGCCTTCAAGAACTCTTGTCTGGGCCATCTTTTAAAATATAAATTTGGGGGAGATAATTCTTATCAAAAGGGGAAAAACCTCAGCTGTATCTGAGAATGTCAATTTAACTTATTTTAGATATTCTTTTCTAAATTAGTAAATTCTGGTAAAAGTTATTGAATATGTATATACTTGGAAATAACAAGAGATGTTGAAGCATTAATTACCAGACAAGTGTTCAGTTTACCTGCTTTGGGCTTTTTATTACAACAAGGCTGTAGGGTGGATTCAGAGGGGCAGATAATGTCTTGTGCTTTGTCGGAGGTGTGTTTCTTGAAAGTGAGAGTGTGTTTGCCAATAGACAGATCTATGGTTTATGAACATTAAATGTGTTCATAAAAGTCAATCTAAGGCATACTGACTGCTTACTTTTATCATTGGAAAATGAGGTTTCTAAGAATTAAAAGTTCAAATTAAGTTGGAAAGAAATTGTATGGTTTTAGTAAGAGAAGGCTTATGGCATGGAGATGTAATTTTGAAGGACAAAGATTAAATGTGAGTTATTCTAAAAATGGTTATTTCTGAAAGGATAAGAAAACTTATGAAAGGTGTAGAAAGGTTTATAGAAGTTTGTAAAGGTTATAGAAATTGTGAAAATTTTAAATTTGTAAAACAAGAAACCTCAGTCCGGCTCCAGTACCGTTCCTCCACCTGAGTTCTCTCTGATGACGTTCTTTGACGACTCCAGGGGAAACCGGGGTTGTCTTCATTCCATGTTCTCTTCCTCTCGTTGGTGTGGGGAAAACTACCTATCAGCTGTGGAGCAAATCCTTCATCAAGACGTGTCTGTTAGAGCTGAGATAGAAGGGAAGGCTGCCCTCCGGACACAGACTCGCCCTACCTGACCATCCCCAGGTGATACCTGGGACACTAGGTCTCATGAGTCAGAAACTGATCATCCCTGATGTCCAAAGGGACACATTTCTTCCCCTTTGTTTGGTGCTCCTGTCATTGGTAAGGCCACCCTCAGGGCATGGGGTGAACATATTCACAGGTCAAATGATCTTTGTCTCTTGAATGGGCTTTCTCTCTCTGCCAATGTGGTATTGAGTCCCCTGTCCGAGTGGCTTTAGGTCACCCTGAGAGCTAGACACATCCATCTTTTTGTTCCATCTTTTTGTATTTCTTTGCTGGTGTGGACTATAACTCCCAGTCTCTATCTGGAGCATTTATCTTCTGTCACTGGGTTTCTGACCTTTCGTGAGACCAGAGCAACCCTGCCCAGGCTCTTTCTTGCTGTTTGATTCCTTGGATTGGAACATAAACTTTCTTTATTTCCACCACTTATTCGCAGTCTTTGAAGCTTTCATTGAGAGTCTTAACAGGTCTTCCTACTTGGTATTTAGGACCTTCCATCCCCTTTACCAGCCGACTTAAAATTTGTCAAAATCAAATGAGAAAAATATTGTGCCTCCTTTACAAAAAATTAGTAGTTCAAATTATTTGTATGGTCTTTATGTGTTCAGTCGTTGTATGTGTGGTCTTTATGTGATATGTATTAGTCTGTGTATTATATGTGATACATTTTTGGCCTCCAAATGGCATAACTAGGATGTAATATTTTATTGGCCTAAAGAAATTAAATTCTTAAATTAAATAGGATCCTGTGCTCCTATTTCTGGACAGAATATTTGATATTAAAAATAGTTTTAAGTTTGATTAATGTCTTTTAGGGTTATTACCAAAAAATGTGTTGTTTTACAAAAAGTTTATGTTATGATGTTTTGGTTAAGCTTGCTTGACAACCTTCCTAAAGTTTAAATTTTAAGAATCAAGAAATGACTTTGAGTTATCCCAAGGGGCCCCTGAAACACCTCAAGGATTTATTCTCTCTTTTTATAAAAGAGAAGTTTTTGACCTAATTAGGCCTATTTAATATGCTTGAAATCACATGACAAACTTGGCCAAACAAAATAATAACTGTTCTATTGGTATGAGGTCTGTCTGTAAAAGTCCAGCCATTGTTAATATAATAAGTTTGTGTGTGGGACATCAGTGTAACCTGGCAGCTAAGGAGAGTGGACTAGAATGCATATGTGTGAACAATGATGACTTCACTCGTCAGTGGGAGCGGTAGATGCCATTGAGTGAGCATGTGTACTGTGTGGCCATTGCATTAAAAATGACTGAGCAAGTAGAGCAACAAATCTGCATCAAATTCTGTGTTAAGCTTGAACATTCCTCCACAGAAATTATTTGGATGATTCAGAAGGCCACAGCTATGGGAAACTGGTGATTGGTAGCTTCATTACAACAACATGCCCACTCATGCATCACATCTCATACAGAGATTGTTGGCAAAACATCAAATCACCCAAGTGACTTAGCCCTCCTACAACCAAGATTTGGTGCCCTGTGACTTTTGGCCTTTCTCCAAACTAAAATCACCTTTGAAAGGGAAAAGATTTCAGACCATCGATGGAATTCAAGAAAATACAACAGGGCAGTTGATGGCGATTGGGACATCTGTGTGAGGTCCCAAGGTGCCTACGTTGAAGGGGTCTGAGGTGTCATTGTCCTGTGTGCAGTGTTTCTTGTATCTTGTATCTTCTTCTATAAATGTCTCTGTTTTTCATATTGCATGCTGGATACCTTCTGGATAGACCTCATATACATGTATTTTTATTAAAATAGATATTCTAGATATTTCAGCCTGCCCTAGGAATAAACTTGCAAAAATTCAATGCCAAGTTCAAACGGGAAATTCTCAAGGGTAGCAGGTGTCCTGTCAGTGATACTAGACAAGCTAAAAGTGATGGTTCTCACAGGGGGAGTTTGTGAATTGTTTCTGATAGTCCATGCACATTTTTTATAAGCTATGTATAGCTTTTCAAAAACTTGCATGTTATTTACTCTTTATATATTGAAATTGTTAAATCTAAAAATGTAAGCTTTTGGGAGGTGGGAGGGGATAATGGGGGGAAGGGTTTTCAGGAACTGCTATAAAGGACACATGGACAAAACCAAGGGGGAGGGTGGAAGCAAGGGAGGGAGGTGGGGATGGCTGGGGTAGGGGGGAATTGTGGGGGGAAAATGCAGACAACTATAATTGAACAACAATAAAATAATTTAAAAAATAAAAATAAAGGAAAAAATAAAATGTAAGCTTTGTATTGTTCTTATATGTCACTTCATGGTAATAATTTACCAAGAAATGATTATCTTGGAATGTTATATCTTATGAAGAAGCAAAATCCTTTATCAACTGCATTATAAGCAAGTCTATAACCGTGTCATTTTAAGTTTTGTCACTTATAAACAATCATTGTTGTACACATGCATTTGCAATTATATTACATTTTTTGGAAAGGTTTATGAAAAGAACTCTACTTAATCTAAATTACGGGTTTCAAACAGGTCACGCCTTTGAAGTAGATGCAGATTTATAGAACCCCAAGATTCATGGAAATATTGGCAAATAATCAAGACAAACAAAAATTGGTTATATGGTACTGAATAAAGTGAAGGTAATTATTATTCTTATGACTTTGTTCAAAATATTGCTAATTTTAAAACTTTCTGTTTTACAGATATAAGGAAACTTGTTTTTTTCCCCTAGAATAATTTGATAAATTATACCCTCATAAGCAATATTGAAGCATTTATATTTTTCACCCTACCTAATCCCTCCAAAATTTGGCAACCCTTAATGAGTATTATCTTCATGGCAATATGTTTGTTTGCATAAATCCAATAAGAATCTATTCTCTTCAATAGAACCAGTTTTTAACTGTGGTGTTATTAACCAAGTCTTTGTCTGGAATGTCATGATTAAAAGAGTCATGTCTGGACTCTGGATGTTGCTAGAAACTCTTAATGAATTAGGATTGACTTTTGAAGCCAATAAGAGCCCACTGAAGAAATTGCCTGGTACCTTGCTTGGTCACATGGTTCATGACAGCTTTTCAACATTTTTGAGACCTCAGGAACTTAAGGAGTCCACCCAATTCTATAGGTATTATAGGCAAACCCAGATGGCAACTGTGTGGCTTGGCTTCTGTGCCCTGAGGGGCTGACTAAAGCTCAATCTGAAATTCCAACAAATCATATTTGAAGGAACCTAAAAGATCAATTATTATTCTTGTTGCACTAATGCAAATAATCAGGCCAAATTGAAACTGAACTTAATGTCATCTCTGATAAAAGATAGTAATTTTAGAGAGAAAAGTTGTGTTTCAGTGGAAATCACAATTTCTATTGTCATCCACAAACTGAATTAAATCCTATTTTTTCTAATGTTCTTCCAAGCTGTTGTTTCATTTTTTCCTTCATCCTTTGACTTGGAATCATTGAGAACTACTGATGCAGTGTCAGCCATACAGAATTTACCCAAGCACCTGATGACATCACCAGAGATATTTAAACTGCAAAGAGGATGTATCAGATTGTTACTGCTTGATTTCATTATAGCAAAAGCCTTGCATTTGGAAGGCTTCTCTACTGACAACCATGAAGACTAAGAAAGTAGTTTATGATTTGCTGTGTTCATTAACTTCTGTGATCTTTCTATTTTCATAGAGTGTATACTGTGACCTCAATGACCTGATTGCTTGTTAACACAGTATAGACCTCATATTAGAAACCCATCTGCATCACTACCTCCTGAAATGAGACTCAACAGTTTGGCTGAAATGACGTGTTGTCAGGACTAGATGGTTGAGTTGGATACATTTCCGTATGTTGGAAACATTTCCATATGTATCCAAGATGACGATTCTTTGAGATTCCGGCCTATTCCTACTTTGGAAGGATCCGTTAAACAGCCTTTCTATTCCAGTCTCAGATCCCATTCACTAGTCTCTCTTAGATCAGACAGAAAGAGATTTCCATTCCCTACACAAGCAGGGAAAACAGCCTGGTCAGCAGGAAGGAGTTACTGAAGAGAGGGAAACCCTCCTGCCTCATCACTCCTAAAAGATTATAAGGATGGAAGTTTCTGAATTGGGAAAGAGACAGGATAGTGAGAAGCTAGGAAAATTCCTCCACAGTGGAATAGGGAAACTGAGACAGATAACTGAACACAATAGCCAAGCAACTTACAGCTAGGTGCAGCTAGGGCAGAGGGCCCCCAGAGCTGGGCAGAGGGCCCCCAGAGCCTGGCAGGAGGCAAAACTGGATAAACAAGGATTGGGCCCTCAGGATAACCTTTCTTCCCCTGGCCTTTCCTTCCTGGAGATAACATCTCGGCCTCACTTGTATTTCAGCTCCAAGTCTAGAAAAGCAGTATAATCAGGTGGATGGTAGCTAGAACCAACTGCAATGACTAGAGACCCCCTGCCCTGCCACTGACCAATCAGAGGAGACCATGACCCTGAAAGGGCACACCTGGAGAACGGATGCATACTCTGCTGAAACCGTTCCCTGGTTCCCTGATTCCCTTCTCTAGATTCCTGCCTGCTAGAGAGAGGTAAAAGCCTCAAGATAAAGGACGCAGGATGTGTGAGCTCTCCCTCTGGGAAGCAGCTGGCACCATTGTCACCAGCGCCATTCTCTGCCCCACCTTCCGTCTTCATGGGCACGTGTCTCCTGAACTCTGAGGCAGTGGGCAGTGGGGCTTATCCCAGGCTGATCCCTGACCTGTTCCCAGACCCCCTTTTTTCTGACTGCCCAGTGAGCTAAGGCAGTGCAGCTTAGGTTCTTCTGTTTCTTCTTCTCTGCTAAGCCCTTCCTTGTTTCATTGTCCCCAGCTTTAATAAATGAATCCTCATAGTAAAAAAATTGGAAGGAGTCACAAAACAGTGAGTGCCTAGTTATTGGAGAAATCAAGTATAGAGGGCACACCCATGTTGATATTTTTTTTTCTTGGAAAACAGTAGGGTAAGCTTCTTTCAAGTCAAAATCCTTTATAATGAAGATGGAAAGAAAATGCAAGAATTATCAAGTTTGGCTCCCACCACACACAATAACCAATTTTTCATGGGTTAACAATCTTGAGGAAAACTTGCCAATATCTTAGTGAGTTAAGTCATTTCTCTGTATCTCTTGAGCTGAGTCAGTGTGGGGGTTTAATGACTACATTCCTAAGCTGGGTTTGTAGAATACACCAAGTTTCACTCACATTTACTGCCTCAATAATGTATTTCTGCCAAAATCCTGCTTTGAACCATTTCAACAGGTGACAGCTCCCAGCCTTAGAAAAAAGCTCACTTCATGTTACATACTCATGACACCATCTCTTGACTATTTCCCTCATTAGATTCTAATTAATTCTACCACAGTACAAAGTTTTATGTGTTTTTTCCCCCCTATTGATAATTCTGGAAAAATCTTGTACTGTCAAGAAACATTTCCTATAATGAAGACTATTTTTGGCTGACTCAAAGGTCGAAATACAACTTCCACAATTTTAAGTAATAAACTGAATTCAAATCTACAGTTTCTTGGACCTTGTATACCCAAGGGTGTAGAGTACACTTCACTAAAGACAGTCCTGTTTCCACTGCACACCTGTGCAGGTGGGAGTGGTTTTGGCCTGAGCACAAAGAGCTGGGAAATCTGGGCCTTGCCATCAAAACTGTGCTCCGAACTGTGCAGGGCCTGAGCACTTCCCTACCCAGGAGATGCATTCCACCCTCCTTGCCAGGCATTCTGCCAGGGAAATCAGGCAGAAAAACTTACCTAAAACCCTTAGAGGACCATGCTGCTTGTAAATATGGAGAGGACTCTGAAAGGGAGAAAGGGCAAGGGCAAGGGCAAGGCCAAAACCCCAAACAAGTATTTCCAAAGATACTTTCATGATGGAATTTGTTATAAAATTACATGGTGATTTGAGAAATGAATGTTTAGCTCCAAGCCAGCTCAAATGTGGTTTACTCCATGAAGTTTTCCCCAATTCCTCTGGAAGACATGCCTCTTCCATATTCCTATAGTATTTTTTTCTTTTTCTTTTTTGGGGGGGTCTTCTATTTGTACTGCAGCTATAATTGTCTTGTCTTCTACATTGACTATAGCTTCTTGAGAGCAGACTCTATATCTAATTTAGCTTTGTGGCCCCAACATTCAGCATGCAGAAGAGGTTCAATATGGGAAAATGTCCACATGGAATTTTGAAATGCCCTTTGGCATTTCAAAGAAATTTCTCTTAGCACAGGAGTGAGGAGAATAACCTCCCATAGATCACTCTCAGAGCATCACGCCCGGTCCTTGCTTGCACTCTGTTCAGTACCTGTCAAAGGCAGTATACGAGGGTAATGAAGACCACAGAGTCTGGAGGCCACTAGCCTAGGTACAGATCCTGTCACTCACAAGTTCTGTGTCTCTGGGTAAATTACCCAGCCTCTTGATTCTGCAACGATGTCATCTGCAATGTGGGAACAATGTGGTACCTTAACATAACACCTGCTTCGCAGAGCTGTTGGGATGACTGAGTTAAAATGAATAAAACAATGGAACGTACCTGGCACACAGTAAGCAGTCAGTAAGTGGTAGCTGTACTATTATTTGTACACACTGCTTCTCCTAGGCTGTGATTGCCAGATTTTTAAAATCACGCACACCATAGCAAAAACATTTGAGCATATACTTTCAATAAATATATATTAATGCACTGGTCAATTACATAGACATTCAACTATTTAAATATGTATTATATCTTTTAAATCATACGTTGATGTAAGAAGTGCTCAAACCTACAGAGAATTTTTATTAGAGTTAATCTGAGCCAAACTGACCACATGCCAGGAAACAAGATCTCAAATGCTCCAGAGAATGTTAGCTTTGCAATTTCTTTTACACATTTAGAATTTAGGAGGGAGTGCAAGGAAAATTACATGAAGGTAGGAGAAAGCAAGGTACAGGATAAGGTAATGAGATGATGTGGTCCCTTGAAGGTGGTGTGCCTTTGAGGGGTCTGGAAAAGAGGATTACTTCTGACATTTCAAAAGTGTGTTAACCTAGATGCACAAGAAAAATGGATAGGGCTTGCTCAAAAACCTTTTACTAAAGACATTATTTGCCTAGGGTGTGACTGCCCACCATGACCTGCACAGTGAAGAATTTATAATCAGTCACCCTATGAGGTTACTTTCAGTCAGATTTATTGCAGAGCCCATTTTTCACCCATACATATAAAAACAAAAATAAAATGTGTGAGATAAAAATAAATCTGGGGTGGGGGAGAGTGATGGGGGAAAATGGAGACAACTGTACTTGAACAATAATTTTTTAAAAAGAAAAAAAAAACAAAAAATAAATCTAAATAGACGTTCCAATATTTTTTTGTCACACTGAAATAGATTTTCTTGTTCATTTGCCAAAGTAAATGCTTTCTCTGGAGGTGCCTACTCAATAGTACACCTTGGTTGTCAGTAAACTTTGATGACTTACCAGCTGCACAGACCCTGGGTATTTGATAAAAACAAGTGAATATTTACCTTTAAAATATAAAATGTGGTAAGTGCATAAAAAAACATCAAATACAGGCAAATTAAAGACCAGAAAAGGGAAGCAGTGAAACAGAATATGTATTGGAAAGACTAGGAAAAGAATGCAATAAAATATATTTAAATTATATTTCACAATAAAGATTTGTTGAAAAAATCCAGAATCATTTTGAGCCTTAGACTTTATCTCCAAAATAAAAATGAGCTAGGATTGGACTACCCAAAGTTCAATCAAGTATTTTTCTTCTGGCCTGTGGCATAATCCACATTTTCCATTTTTCTAAGCTAAGCTAAAAAAACAAAACAAGTGTCCAGTGGGCCAATTACCTAGCACCCTTCCAACAGCCCCTGTGGGACAAGACGGACATGGAGATTACCAAGCTATATTAGCCAGAGTTGAAGGATTTCTGTTTGCACAGCCAGCCACCCACTTGTTCTCTTTCTCATTCTTGCCCAAGAAAATGGCAACTCAAAACTTTTACTCTAAGGAAAAGTCACACCATCCTTTTGTGACCTCTTCCATTTAAGAATCTCTAGGAAATAATGAGTTCATGAACCATGAGTGCTGCTTTGATTTTTCACTTGAGAGCCTATGGAATTAGAGATGATATCAGGGGAGGCTGCCAGTCTAATAGAAAAACAAAGGGCCTGATATAAAAAATTGTGTCTGCGACCTGAAGCATGTTAGTTTCCTGATCTAAAGAGGAGAATGAGAACAACTGTTGCCCTGGCTGGTATAGCTCAGCGGACTGAGCGCAAGCCTGTGAACTGAAAGGTCATAGGTTCAACTCCTAGTCAGGGCACATGCCTGGGTTGTACACCAGGCCCCTAGTTGGAGGCATGCGGGAGGAAACCGATTGATGTATCTCTTGCATGTCCATGTTAAAAAATAAAAAAATAAAAACACAAAAGACTGTCAACCTATCTCACAGGCTTACTGGAAATTGGAAGGAAAATGTGTACTCCAAAAACACTTAACAGACCTAACACCCTATATAAATGCTGACCTGTAATGGAACCGGAGAAATCTTGAACAAACAATCTCATTATAGCTTAAAACCTGAGAATACCACCTCATCACCTTCAACATGCTAAAGGCTTTAGGATGATTAAATATCATGTACAGAATTTAACTGTAATTTGATGAGAGAAGGCTGTTAGAGGTCATAGCATGGAGATATCATAGCTCAGATTGGCCATTTAGGTTTAAGAAGCAGGCATAAACTCATACTCTCATAGGAAAGTGGAATTCTGATGTTTATCTTTCATGCCTTCTTATTTTATTTTATTTTTCCTTCAGACAATCTGACAGTTTCATTCCTGGCAAGTTTCATTCCTGGCAAGTTTCATCTTATGTAGGATAAATTAATGTTCCAGGGGTAGCTTAAAGGTTGGGGAAGCCTGCAAAGGATTATCTTCCATTTAACACATTCTCTTTAGAGTTCTTCTCTATGGATGCTGAACATGAAAATAACAGATGTGCACATTCTTTAGTGAGTCCATCAGTGCTTCAGCTGTCCAAGAGTGGTTCTCCCCAGCAGGAGAGGGCAAGAGGCCAGGACTGTTGCGGGATGTTCTTAGTCAGCTATTTATCAGACAAGAAAGCGTGGATCCATGACTCCAGGACCCTTCAGAACTTACAGACTGTGGGAAAATGACAAGCTGTCAAATCCCACATCCTTTGAAGTTTAGCAAATTTCTAATCCTATTGAATTGTCTCTACAATTGGAAAAAAAAAAACTAGTATGAGAAGCAACAGGGAACAGAGAACCTATTTCTTTTGCTCACAGCCTTTGAAGAGGAAATTATGCATAAGTATCCTGTAGGAGTTTGTCTGTGACTCTCAGTTGTTTCCAGGCACCTTAGGTCTCTTAAGGGTATGTTGTTGTATTATAAATTCTAGAATACCATTCTTGGCATGGATAGCACAGATTTCTGTAAGAAAGCTCTTAGTTGTTTCATGTTTAGTGGGAGTTGCTTTTTCCTTAAGATACCTAATACTACCTCTTAATTCTACCACAGGAATTCCTTAGTTCCCTCTACCAAGACTCTGTAAAACTATTCAGAACCTGAGACCTTCTGAGATCTTCACCACAGACAGTTTAGTCAATTAATTCCTAATGGTAACCTGAAATATCAGGTAAGGTAAAGAATTTTCCTGAACGGTATGGCCAAGAGATAATGTGTCCAGATGTCTGGATGCCCCCTGTCCCCATACAGGAGATTTCAGAGCTGCCACTTCACAAAGTCCAAGGATGAAGGCCTATTTGGAAAGAGATCTTACATTTGTTGCTTTAACTATCCCTGGAGAAAAGGTGGAGTTATTGCAATATCATGCTTTGACAATTCTCGAATGATTTAATCTTGGAAACCAAATAGAAATTAATGTTTTTTTTAATTGTTGCTATGCAGAATCAACATATCTAATCCATCCTTGGTAGTGTCAACATGTGTCAAAGGCCTTTAAAATCAATTTTGGTTAAACATTAGGGGGTGGAGTCTATCAACTGATGAGAATGATTGATGAGAATCTTGCATAAACAACGTTTTATAACTAGTCAGAAAGTTGGTGATTCAAAGTAACAGTTTAAGGTCAGAAAAGAGTCCCCAGAAAGTAATCTAGTTTTTGCTGTTTGGGCAATAATGAATCCAACTCTTCTTATACTCTAGAGAGAAACATCCAGAACAGGCTGGCTATAGGCCATTCTTGGGGAGGAGGACTCAGAACTGTGTTGCTGATAAGGTGGGTACTCCTAGGACTTCTCGACCTGAGTATCCACATAGAAGTTCCACACTAATTATAAGGGTTTCGATTTTATAGCACAGGTAATCCAGGATACAGGTCTGCGATCCCTGGACACTCAGCCCCATTTGGACTCAGCCTGGAGCAGACCCACATCTACAGACCCACCTGACTTACTGAACTGTACTGGGGCGGGCTGAAAGCCAGATGAACAGTGGTATTCCTCACTCTGCTGTTCTTCCAGCTCTGAAGTGGCTTATGATTTGTCCCACATGGCCACCCTTCCTGTCCCTTATTCCTTGATCCATCTTCTCTACTTCCCTTTCTGTTTGTGAATCAAAATAAATCTGTGACTGAATTAAAGGTCACACTGAAGATTAAAGGAGAAAAGGAACTTATTTTCTCATGTCCAAGCAGTTAAGGCAAAATTGAAGATTTCAAAAATGAGGGGACCCTACAAGAACAATGAGGGAAATGGAGGTTCTAGTATGTCTGCTGCTGCTTGTGCCCCATAAACAAAATTCAGGTACCTTTGTGATTATCAGAGAACATGACACTAACCTAGGCTATAACAAGGCTCTTAAAATGCATCAGTGATGCCATTGCAAAGTACCAGTAACCTAGCTTGTGAAGAATACAAGACACAAGCCAGACAGAAAAGACAGAAGAGAGTAGATGAGGCTGGGCCACCACCACATCCCTCTTACATCTCTCACCCTGTTATAAATATACCCACTGCATTCTGCTCTCAGGGCTTTAAAAAACAGATATCTGTATCTTTTAGGGATATTTTGTCGTAATAAAAGATAAGAGGAGGCCATATTTGGGTTTGAAGAATAATGACAATTATCTAAGTCTGAATCTCCCCCTCCTTCCAGAACCATAACATCTACAGAGAGAACAAATAAACTTACACAGAATCCAAACATCCATCAATACTAGGATACAGGGAACACTACAGGCTTCAAGTTACTTCTAAGTAGGGTAAAAACAGTAACAAATTCCAACCTGGCCAGTGTGGCTCAGTTGGTTAGAACATTGTCCAATAAACTTAAAGGTCACCAGTTTGATTCCCAGTCAGGGCACATGGCTGGATTGGGGATTTAGTCTCCACTGGGGGCACATACAAGAGGCAACCAATCAATGTTTCTCTCCCTTCCTATCTCTAAAGTCGGTGAGCATGAGGTGAGGATAAAAAAACAAACAGTAACAAATTCCAACAGAGCTCTGTTAGCTTACCTGTAGCCACCACAAGACTTTGGAGAGAGTAGGAGAGGGAATGCTTAAAAGACTCTCTCGGAGGAGTAGAGGGATAAAGAGAGCTTAGAGGAAGCACAGAGAAAATCACTTACAACAAGAGAAAGTGCCACAGTAAATGTCAAAATGCTGAATAGGACTTGGTAGTTCACAGCCCTGGCTACGTGACTTGGCAATGGAAAAGGGCTTGAAAATGAGGGTATCACAAACTCTTAGGCAGCCAAGTCACGTATGTAGATCATCTTAACCATGTCTCCATAAGTGTCATTGATTTTACTACCTAAAAATTGTCCATTCCATTCCTTTCTGTCCAACCTCACTGTTACTGTCCTTGTTTAGGCTGTCATCCTCTCTCCCCTGGAGGATGACAAAAACCTCTCAGCTTATATTACCTTTAATCCAGATAGCTGCCTTCTCCCCGCTGGGTCTTCAATCCAGCTTTCACATTTCTATTAAAGTGAATTTCCGACAGACGTGCTTTCCCTGGCACTTCCATGCTGAATTAAGTACCTCAGCTGAATCTTTCCATAGCTTCTTTTATTACAGCCTAATATCTGGAATTGATGCTCTGGAAATAAATGTTTGACACCCTATCTCATGTGCTTACTTGTTTCATGACTCGGGGCAAGATTCTTAATCTCTTTGAACCTCTGGGAAATGAAATGAAATGTATTGCCTACCTTATAAGATAGGTAATTAATACATGAGATATACTTATTGCAAGGCATCTAATATTGTAGGTGCTAGATTAATGTTATCTAACAATCACCAGATATGTTTGCATTTTTCTGTTTATAAGTCTGTCTATCCCATTAGACATAGACTCATCACTTAAAATTTTTTAAATGATTTCCGTTTGTAAAAAAACATGTCTCAATGTTCATTATGTAGAAAGTCCAAATGTTTTATTTTAATATTTTAAGTATTTAAGAAAGAGAGGGAGAGAAACATCAATGTGTGAGAACAACATGGATTGGTTGCCTTTCCTATGTGCCCTGACAGGGGACCAAACCTGCACCCCAGACCTAATCCAGTTGCCCTGACCGTAATCCAGTTGGTGACCTTTCGCTTTGCAGGACGACGCCCAACCAACAGAGCCACACCAGTCAGGCCATTCCAAATGTCTTTAATCAATAAACAAAATGTCACATTTTCACAAAATTAATCTGAATGAGACAGTTTGAATATTGTCTTGAGTGAGTTGTGGAGTTATTAGTCTAAACTGAATGGACTTAATCATCTATGTTTTCTCCAACTTGGTGATTAGAGATAGAATCCTAGTGTTGTACTAAGGAAGCTTAAGGATCTTTCTAGGTGCACACGACCAAAGCACCTGAACTTTGTGGCAGCCACAGGTCCCATCTATACAAGCACAGCCAGACCACCAGGCTGCAAACTGCAGAGCACATGGAGCATAAACTCATGACAGCCAGGCTGCCATGCTCACCAACAGCAGCGGCTTACCTGCCCAGCACTTGGCTCTTGGTTCCTGAGCCCTCCAGTTCCTGACTTCATTCCTGGTCTCTCAACATCTGACTCAGAGCCTACTTTACCCTTGCCATCCTTTTTGGATGCTATCTATTCAGCCAGAATCCATGGATCTAAAAGTAATATAACAGGCTTCCAGTTTCAAATCTGTCATGAGCGTTTGGAACTTATCACTCCCATTCCCAAAAATAAGAAAGAAGCTGAGAAAACCGAAAACCAGCAACTTTTCTTTGATCCATCAGATAATTGAGGTCACAAAGCAAACTGCCACCATGAAAACTGAAGAGATGGGCTAACACAGAGAATCAGGAGCAGAAGATTATGGCTGGAGCCAGTATTTGGAGGAATACTTAAAAGGTAATTAATTAACTAACTGCTGGGCAATGAGTGAACTAGTTTGAGAGAAAAATGCCTAGGAGCCCAGCCTTAGGTTGGGTCCCCATACGTGCATGAATTTTACCTCCAAAAGGTCCACTAAGTTTTCAGGGTGAATATCAGAGAAAAACCCCCTCCTGCCTCCTGCAAGCAGAGAGGGAAAGTATCATTTTGAAATACCTCCAGAGCATCTGTTGTTATTGACAAGGTCTTGCTGTCAGGGGAAACTATTTATCAGAGCCTAATCAACATGGGCTTTATGAGATTCAGTATAAAGGGGCAAGCGACATAGTCAGCTCCAGCCCCCTCTAACCATCCTCTCTTGCCTAAGTGTAGCAGTAGGTGGAGAGATGGGTGAAGCTTCACGTGTAAAGATCGCTGTCCTGGGGCAAAGGCCCAGGGAAAGACTGAGACCTGAGACCTGAGACCAAGATATTTTATATCATTTAATCTGCAGCAGAAAGTCTCTTTTATTATTACAACAGTTTTTACAAGTGAGAGATATAAGACCCAGAAAAGGAAACTTATTTGCCCACCATTATAGAATGCCTCCACCCCCCACACCTTACCACTACACAAATAATGTTCCTGTATAATAACGCCTTAGCAAAAAAATTAGAAATCACGCACAATGGAATTAAACTAAAGCCCAAGGGAATTAAACTAGAAATCAGTAACAAAGATAGCTAGAAAATCCTAATATTTAGAGGTTGAACAACACACTTTTAGATAACACATGGATCAATTAAGTCTAGAGAAATTTTAAAATATTTTCTACTAAAATAAATGAAAATATCAAACTATATGGGATGCAATGAGAAGAGTACTTAGGAGGAAATTTATAACATTGAGTACATACAGTAGAAAAGAAGAAAGATCTACAATCAGTAACCCAAGCTTCCATCTTAGGAAACTAGAAAGCAGAGCAAATTAAATACAAAAGAAACATAAAAAAAAGAAATAATAAAAACTAGAGCAGAAATCAATAAAATCGAAAGTAAGAAAAAATTAGGGAAAATCAGCTAAACCAAAAGCTAGTTATTTGAAAAGATCAATCAAGTTGATAAACCTCTAGCCAGTCTAACCAAGGGAAAAAGAGAAGACACAAATTACTAATATCAGGAATGAAAGAGGCGCCATCACCACTGATACCATAGACATTAAAAGGCAAATAAAGAAATAAGCAACTTTATGTCCACGAATTTGATTACCTAGATGAAATGGAGCAATTCTTTCAAATAAACAACCTACCAAAACTCACACAAGTAGAAAGAAATAATCTGAATAGGCCTGTACTTATTAAAATATTGACTCAATAACTAATAACCATTTAAAACAGAGATTTTAAAAACTGTATGCCACAAGAATTTTAAAAACATGACTATTTTTAATACCTGACTATTTAGTCAGGGGTATGGACCTCTTTTCTTGTAGATTGTCAAATGAAAAAATGACAATGGCTAACACAACAATAGCCGTCTGGTGTGAATGAATCAAAATTATAGCTATTTTTTGTCAGATCAGCAAAAAATATTTTTTGATGTGCCACAGGAATTTAGTAATTAATTTATTTGTACCAAATGAAAAAGGTTGCAAATTGTTGTTCTAAAAGATAAAGCAACGGGCCCAGATGGCTTCACTAGTGAATTCTACCAAACATTTAAGAAAAAAATGATAGCAGTTGTTTACAATCTGCTCTAGAAAATAGAGGCAGAGGGAACACTTCTTAATCCATTTTATGAGACCAGTGTTATCCTAATATCAAAACCACACAAAGAGAGGAAAATTATCATGAGAGACCAATATCTCTCATGAACATAGATAAAAAAATCCTCAACAAAGTATTGGCAAATGGAATCCAACAATAAATATATAAAAAGAACTATACATCACTACCAAGTGGAATTTATTCCAAGTGTGCAAGGCTAGTTCAAAGTCTGAAAATAATTGATCTAATTCATTACATCAATAGGATGATGAACCAAAATCATATGATCATATCAATTGATACGGAATTTCATTTGACAAAACCCAGCACCCATTCATGATAAAAGCTCTCAGCAAACAAGGAATTAAGGGGAACATTTTCGACCTGATTAAGAACATTTACAAAAGACCTACAGTTAACCTTATACTTAACAGTGGGAAAACTGGTGCTTTCCCTTAAGATAGGGAACAACATGTCAAGGGTGCCCTCCCTAGCCACTGTTATTTAACATCGTACTGGGAGTCCTAACTAATGCAATAAGACAAGAAAGAGAAATAAAAGGTATACAGATTGGGAAGAAAGAAATAAAAATGCCTTTGCTTGCAGATGTAGGATCATTACGTAGAAAATCCAAAATAATGAACAACAAAAAAGCAAAATACCAACTTGTGGTATTAATAAACAATTAAAATTAAATTGCAGTACATAAAATTCACATACAAAAAGGAATGTTCCATCTCCTCATTTTAGCCTTCTAGACCCTCTTCCTCCAAGCTTTGACCGGTCTTATGCATACATGGGTGGAGATATAAAGGCTTCAACAAAGAGGCCTGCATTTGTGGAATACTAACATGATGCACAATGTTAGGAGGTTAACAGAAGTAGATATGGATTCATATTTACTGAATAAAGATGAAAAACAGTCCTTCCTGGGGCTGAGGGCACATGTAAGTTGCCATAAGCAAATAGCACTAATTAAGTGCCCAAGTGTATATATCAATATTCTAAGTATTATGTTAAATTAACTAGGACTTTGGAAAATATTCTTAATATCATAATCCTAATGAAAAACAATGATCCATTTTTATTTTACCTAGTTTACTCTCTTTTACTATTTTCCAGAATGATGGCAAATAATATTTATTAAGTGTTATAGAATTATTAAATGCTCCTATATACATACGCTTTATTTAGTCAATTATAATTTAACTGCCTCTGAAAAATTATTTGGTTCATTCATAGGAAAAATATTAGTGAATGATTTCTTTCAAGAGCATATTCAAAACTATTTCCTTACAATTAGGAGCAATTTGGCTGTTGAGATTACTTGTTTTCTGACTGATTACATGTGTTTAACTTAGTGAAATAAATCACCAAACTTCTATACAAAAAATAATTTATTTGCTAGTATATATTAGTTTTTTAATTAAATATAATAGTAATAGTAATAGGTAATATCCATTGCATACTTACTTTGTTCAGGAACCATACTAATTACTTAGATATTTTATATCATTTAATCCTGCAGCAGAAAGTCTGCTTTATTATTATATCAGTTTTTACAAGCGAGGGATGTAAGGCCCAGAAAAGAAAGTCATACATCATATATAGCCCAAAGTCATACATCTTGACAGAGCCAAAATCAGAAAGTTCTGTTAGGCTCTAGAGCAGATGTTGGCAAAATACCAAGTTTTTACATGTGGGCCAAATCTGGTCTGTCACCTGTTTGTATGGCCCACACTCTAAAAGTGTTTTTTACATTTTTTTAAAGGTTTGAAAAAATCAAAAGAACAATATTCCATGACATGTGAAAATTAAATTAGATTAAAATTTTATCATTTACCTAGTTCATTGGAACACAGTGCACTCTAATTTGAGTACATGTGGCTATGTCTGTTTTTTAATTTATGATAACAAAGTCAAGTAGTTGTAACAGAAACTGTATGGCCTACATATACTCATATTTACATGTAAACACATATATGCACATTTCTCACCACATACACACATGTATAAATCCTTGTGGTAGGTCATAGCTAAACTTGGCCTTCCCTTTACTTGTGCCCTTTCTTAACCAACCTCCTCAACCTACCACCTAATTTTTTTAAATAATCAGTTGCAATAATAATTGTTTAATTTTTTAAAAATAATTAAAAAAATTTGTCCAGTTGCAAGGTTTACACTCACAGATAATCTGAGTAAAGAAAAATATAGACATTCATATGTATGAATATTACATTAATGTATTTATAGCATACTTCATTCCCCCAAAAGGGAATGAGAAATATAAACTAGATTAAGGGCATATAAAAGGCAACCAGAGTATATAATTGGATTTATCCATTGGTTCTGTCCAGACAATAAGACAGAACTTCCAATTTATCTGTATTGTAACATCCCAATTAAACCAGTTTTTTGCCAAACTTGACAGTCTATTACTTGACTAAATTCATAAATGCTGAAAGAAAAGGTTTCTTGAGAAATGCCCAGTTATGACTGTATCAAGCATCTCTTCCAGAATGTGTGTGCCTTTCAAGAGCATGAAATCATTTTAGTTTAACATGATCATTGAATGTCTAATATTCTCAGGAAAAACTAAAGTTGAAGAAAGTAATTAAAACCAAATCCTGAAAAGTCAATACTAAGACTCCAGACTCTCAATCTGTGTGTGTGGTGGTTTTCAGTAAAACACTAAAATGAGGTAATTTTTAATTTTTATTATGTTCATGACTCTTGCAAAACTTAACCAGGGTAAAAATGTTTACTTACTCATTTTTCTCATTAAATCACTATATACAATATAAATTTTCAATGTCTTGTTCTAAAAAGAGAATCTCTTATAGTTATTTTTTTATAAGTAGCAAGAAAAAGAATTCCTGATGAATTGTGGATAATTCAAACATCTCAATTTAGTCACCTTATTTTAATCCCTTCTCCTCTCTTTTGTAAATCCAGATAAGAAATTGTGGAATTGACTTATGTGTCACTCTCTCCTTCCCTCTTCCTTTGTCTTGTTTCTTTTGGGACTTAATAATTGGGCTGGAGGAGGCACTGAGGACAAGGATTACCACATGCCCAGAAGACACACACCACACACACACACACACACACACACACACACACACACACACACACACACACAGTCTCTCTCCAAAAGCAAGATAAAGAGGGATGATAAGAGAGAAAAACAAATTTGTGAACTTGAATAAAAAAGCTGATCTTGTGCAACTAATAATTAAATAATTCTGTATTTCTATGTTTCTGTATTCCCCCATATTTCTCTCTTAGATCACTGAAAATAAATATACACCAATTTTTAAAAGAAAAATGCAAACAAAATATAACCAGAGACATTGAAATTGAGAACAATCTAACAACAGTAGCCAGATGGGAGGGGGAAGGGAGTAGAGGGGAGAAGGGTTTTCAGGAACTACTACAAAGGGCACATGGAGGAAACCAAGGGGAAGGGTGGAAGCAAGTGGGTTTGGCTGGGGTGGAGGGGAGTGGTGGGGAGAAAATGCAGACAACTGTAACTGAACAAAAATAAAGTAAGTTATAAAAAGATTACATTCTTTAAAGCAATGCCAAACTCAGCTGTTTGATCATATAGTTAGCATATGGGTAAATGCTTTCATCTAAAATCCCAGAGCACTGCCTTGGCCGGTGTGGCTCAGGTGGTTGGACCATTGTCCCTTAACCAAAATGTTGCAGGGTTCAGTCCCCGCTCCAGGCACGTAAGATCCGGGTCTGAGCGCCTGCAGAAGGCAGCTGACCAATGCTTCTCTCTAGCATCAATGTTTCTCTCGCTCCCTTCCTCTTTCCCTTCCTCTCTCTCTCTAAAAAAGCAATGAAAAGTGTCCTCAGGTGAGGATTAAAGAAAAAGTTTAAAATCTCAGAGCACCTAAAAACAGTGTAATTTTCAGACTCCAAAGAATAAAAATAAAAGTGCCTGGAATCCATAGACTCAAAGAGAAATCACAGAAGTTTTTGGCTTCCTGATACTTAGCTTCAGACTTTGATCAGCACTTTCTCATCCTGAGGAACATTTAAAAAATTAACCAGCAATGGGTATTAAGAGGTTATGTCATCACTATAATGGATTTCAATACTCTGAATGAATGGTAGCTATTCATTAAGTGCAATTGATTACCATATAAGAAATATAATTCAGGTTATATTTTGCTTGCTTGTTTGTTTTGTTGACAAGCAAGCAAAATATAACCCAGAAACACTGAAATAAAGAACACACTAAGAGTAGCCAGAGAGGAGGGGGAGAGGGATAATGGGAGAAAATATGGGAAGGTCCATCAAGGAACATGTGTGAAGCACACATGGCTAAAACAAAGGGGGTAGGTTCTGGGCTGAGAGCCGGGGTGGGTGGGGAGTGGGGCTGTGTCGGGGTGAAAATGGAGACAGCTGTACTTGAACAACAACAACAAAAAATGTATTTATGCTCAGGAAAAAAAAAGTGCTGTAAATGGAGCAGCAACAAAAATTATTCTTTATGTTTTTATATTTCTGCTTAAAAATGTCTAGATTATAACTGAAAATAAACAACAAACCATGTATTTTATTACATAAATATAGTAAATGCAAAAGGAAATATAATTCAATTTAGAAATGTTAACATTTAACTGTTTTATTTTAATAACCTTTGCTCTATCGCCTTGTCAAAGACCTTTTGAAAAGCTGACTAGATCATATTTATGCATCAAGTTTTGTGTAAATGCATGTTTAACCCTTAAATGAACTGCAATAGTTAAATCATGGTTTACCCTTAGAGGAAACTTTTGACTTTTTCTCCTACTAGGTTACATATATCTAAATATTTTGTAACTCTCTTTTGTTATCGTAGAGTTACAATCTTTTCCTGAATTAACATTGTGAACTTTGTTAATTCTTTATGAACTTTGTTTTGAAGGATAATGTTTGTCCTTTTTAATTCTTTATATAATTGAATATACTAGTAAGCACATTTCTTAGGAATTTCTTAGGACCTTAGTACTCAGGGTCTGAAACTGGGAGACACTGACATTGCTTGACACTAATCCCTCTTAAAGAAGATTTCTTAATGATGCTACAATTTCCCTTAAGTATCATTACATTGTCCAGACACAATGAAATATACAAAAAAATAATTTGAAAACAACTAACTTTTCTCCACTAAGCCGTATTGTCAATCAGCCATTTAGAGAAGCATCCCTCCATTTCTACTCTTCATTTCCATAAAACTGTAAAATTATATGCTAAAGTCTCAGCACCATTTGACCTGGTACCTTCTATAGTTCACCAGTTTATATAATAGTTTAACACTCTCCTACTAGTCATGTTAGAACTCCTTGTGAAGTCCATTACAAATTCATGAAAGAACTTCGTTTGCCATACTCTGTGGATTTGTCAACTATTACTTGTGTTATCTTTCCGCATGCGAGATAAATCCTTTTCCCTCAATAAGAGAGTTCCTTTCTTTTTTAAAAAAATTCCTGGTTTAGCCTCAGGTTTTCATAAGTCATCGATTCCCTTTAAAACATTACCTTCCATGATCCACATTTTGTCCTAGTTCAATACATGCATGACATATGATTCTTGTTTTTCTGTTGTAACATGTTGAGATGTTCAATGTTATGTTGTGCCTTGCTCACAGTAGCTACTTCATGACTTCAAGGCCACGTCTAGGAAATTTACCTTTTTTGTGAGTTCTTAAAGTACCAAATTAACACATAACCATTTATCCTACCTAGTTACTTATCTTATGCTTTCCATTCTGGTAAAGTATGCTACCCACTGTGTTTGAGTAACTTAAGACCCTAATTGTTAAGCAACTGGTATAATTTTTTAAACTCTTCTAATTTTCATAGTTAGACTAACATTTCTATATACAGAACACCTTCTTTATACAATTACAATTTTACCATATTGCATTTCATCATTCTTCAAGTAAACTACTTACCTGTCCCTATTTACCCTACAAGTCTAACAATGGGAAGGGAGAGAGTAGGCAGAAAAATGAGAAAATAAATTCTCTCAGTCACCTTAGGCTGCAGAGACCTGACTAAAAGCCAGAAGTTAATCTTGTCTCAACCAAGATCACATACATATTGTTACATTGCAACCATTTTTTTCCCCACTGTAACCTACAAAGTTTAATTTGTGCTTAATTTTCAGTCTTAACTCTTTATCAAAATGACTTAATTATCTTACCTGAATTCCATTGTTGGTGATTTTATTACATTCAGATAAAGAAAGTTCTTTTAATTTTTTATGTCTGGAAAGTATCACCAAACCCTAAAAATATTTAAGATAAAGATCATTTTGTAGTTATAATTTAGTTAGAAGGATATTTCCAATAAGATAACAGCGATTTATACAAAAAATGTAGCTTCTGTCATATTTCTTTACGTTAAAAATACCTTGGTTAGAGGCGGTGAAACACAAATACTGTATGATCTCACCTTTAACAGGAAGCTAATCAGCAAAACAAACAAGCAAAATATAACCAAAGACACTGAAGTTGAGAATAGGCTGACAGTGACCACAGGGGAGAGGAGATTGAATTCCAGGGGGAAAGGGTGAAGGGTTTGCAGGAACAATTATAAAGGACACATGGACAATAACAGAGGGGCAGTGGAAACAGGAGGGAGGTGGAGAGGGCTGGGGTGTTGGGCTGGGGTGGGGGAAAAGGCAGAAAACTGTACTTGAATAACAATTAAAAAATAAATAAAATACCTTGGTTAGGCAATATCATTAAATAAAATTTTCAGATTGTCTCTAATGTTTTGCAAAAAGTGTAACAATATCTCAGAGACAGAAAACTTCTTATCATGTCACCTGTTTCCAGGTAAATTTTATCTAAATCAATATGAAAAATCTTAGACTCCCAAACTTACAACTTTATTTTGAAGACATTTCATGTAGCTAATGAATCTGTTTTTAAATAAATTCTTATTTATGTCTCACTTAAAATCTAAAAGTCTTCGCTGATTTTATGTTTAATTGCTTGAAAAGAGGGAAAAAATCTTTATATAAAGGCTTGTAGACAGATCAACATTCATTAATAGCCCACTTCTTTTTCCAGTTAAAAAGCTTTGTCTGTTTTTATTTAAAAAAAATAGATTGCCCTTAAATTTAAAACAAAGTTGTTAAAAGTTTTAGTGTACGCATAATTTTATATTGGTTTCTGGTGTACAACATAATGATTTGACATTTACATACCTCACAGTCGCACTAAGGTGTGATCACCTGTTACTGCACGACTTACCACAATGTTGCTGACTGAGTTCCCCATCACCTTTTTCACTCTTCCCCATCCCCACCCCTTGGGAACTATTAGTTTGATCTCTGTTTCTATGAGTCTGTTTTTGTTTTGTTTGTTCATTTGTTTTTGTGGGATTTTTAAATAAGATTTTTATATATAAGTGAAATCATATGGTATTTGTCTTTCTCTGTGTGACTTACTTTACTTAACATAATACCTACTAGGTCATCGATGTTGTACCAAAGGGAAAAAAATTATTTTTTCTTGTTGTGTAATATTCCATTATGTGTATATATATATATATATACACATGTGTATATATATATACACATTCATATACATATGAGTGTACATATACGCACACATATATATCACATCCATACCACATCTTCCTTTTTCATTCATCAATAGACACTTAGGTTGCTTCCAAATCTTGGCTATGGTGCAATGAACATCAGGGTACATCTTTTTGAATTAGTTTTCATTGTCTTTGGATAAATACCCGAAGTGGAATTGCTGGGTCATATGGTAGTTCCATTTTTAGTTCTTTGAGGAATCTCCATACTGTTTTCCACATTGGCTGCACCAATTTGCATTCCATTAACAGTGCATGAGGGTTCCATTTTCTCCACATTCTTGCCAATACATTATTTGCTGACTTTTATTTAGATGATTACCATTCTGACTAGTGTGTGACATGGTATTTTGTTGTGGTTTTGATCTGCATTTCTCTGATGACAGCTCTTACATTTTTTGCAAGTGGTTTTGCTGTCCCATTTCTTAGTACTTCCCTTCCTAAACTGACTAATGTGCCTTTAGAGGTCATCCTGCTTTTGTACTCAGAATCACAATATTTTTATGTTTCCATAAGATATACTTCTTAGACTAGGTGTACAAGAGCAATTTCTTCTCATTCTAAGACCCCAGAACTGGTTGGCAGGCAAAATACCAAAAGTAGTATATGAATTTTTTCTTTAAAAATTTTTTGGATTTAATATTTATTTTATTTTTTTGCATTACCATTTTATACCTCCCTCTCCATAGCAATCATCAGCCTGTAGCCCATGTCCATGAGTCCTTTTTCCTTTTTGCTCAATTCCTCCACCCCCTAATCCCACCCCCATTAGCTGCCATCTGCTCTCCATCTATGAGTCTGTCCCTGTTTTGCTTGTTAGTTCAGTTTGTTCATTAGATTCCACATGTGAGTGAAATCAAGGGGTATTTGTCTTTCTCTGACTGGCTTATTTCACTTAGCATAATGTTCCAAAAACATGGAATGCTTCACGAATTTGCATGTCATCCTTGTGCAGGGGCCATGTTAATCTTCTCTGTATTGTTCCAATTTTAGTATATGTGCTGCTGAAGCAAGCACTCTTTTTAAAGTTTTATTTGCAGGACTGGTTTACATTTTATTGATCTTCAACACAATATTTGAACCATCTTGAAAATGATTATTAAAATAATATATTTTGGGTTTTTTTACTGATGTACATAAAAAAATGCACATCAAAGAAAAAAGTACTTGGAACTCTTATTAAATGGAGCCACTGTTTAAACTGAATATGTAATTTTATTTAACATTTTTGTACACCACCCACAAATAAAATCACTGTTTTTTAAATTTTATTTCAAATGTGACTTCTTTTGTTAAGAACACAGTATGTTTTCTCCTTCCTTGTTTTTTTTTTTTTTAATTTTAGAGAAAGGGTAAGGGAGGGAGAAAAAGAGGGTGAGAAACATCTATGTGAGAGAGAAACATCTATCAATTTCCTTCCATACACACCCCAGGGGACTGAACCTGAAACCCAGGCATGTACCCTGACTGGGAATTGAACTGGCAACCTTTTGGTTTGTGGGATGATACCCAATCAACTAAGCCACATTGGCCAGGGCTCCAATCTTGTCTCAAAACAAAGAATGACCAAAATCTGTGGAGCCATTCACATGAGATCTGGGTTCCAGATGTGGATGCTATTGAATTGGCCAAAAAGTTCATTTGGCTTTTTTCTGTAAGATGGCTCTAGTAGTGCTTTGTTGTCTCTAACTTCATTTGAAACACTTTTGTCAGATTGTTTTGTGATAGCTGTCATATCAGCATTCATTAAAAAAACTAACCAAAATTGGTGAATTTTTGTGTAGCCATTTTAATATTGAAGATGGAAGAAAATATGCAACATTTTTGGTGTATTATACTTCATTATTTCAAGAAAGGTAAAAATCCAATTGAAATGCAAAAAAGATTTCTGCAGTGTGTGAAGAAGGTGGTGTTACTGATCAAATGTGTCAAAAGTGGTTTGTGCAGTTTTGTGCTGGAGATTTCTGGCTGGATGATGCTCTACCGTTGGGTAGACCAGTTGAAGTTGATAGTGATCAAATTGGGACATTAATTGAGAACAATTAACATTATGTTATGCAGGATATAGCCAACATACTCAAAATATCTAAATCAATAAAGTAATTGGTGAAAGTGAAAAATGTGTCTTTTATTTTATGGAAAAAAAACTAAACAGACTTTTTGGCCAACCCAATATTTTATTTATGTTAGAAGAACTGGATTTACTTATTTAAATTTTGTTTCTTTTATTAAATCTATACAGAGGAGAAGGGAGGGAGAAAGAGAAGGAGGTAAACATCAGTGTGAGAGAGAAACATCGATCAGCTGTGCCTCTGACACACATCCCAACTGGGGACCAGGCCTGAAACCCAGGCAAGTGTCCCGACTGGGAATTGAACCAGTCAGTGACCTTTGCTTTGCAAGGTGATGCCCAATCAACTGAGCCATGCTAGCCAGGGCAGAAGAAGTAGATTTAGATATTCCTCCAACAGAAATGATATTGTTTAAACAAAAATATTAAGAGATGCAAGGTTTGTCTCATTGCCCTATACTTGATAATAGCTAAATGCTTTACTGTATTTATTATGTTTCCAAGTTAGAATCTTTTAGGATCTAGAAATGAAGTACACTTGCTAATTATGATATTTCATGGTTTACATTCTCTTTGCCACTTTATTGAAAATCACTAAAAATTAATGTTCACTAATATTAAAATAGAATGCCATGTTTTACCACTGTAATCACTCATTAAAATATATGACCTCAAAATTAAATTAATTAACATCATTACCCATTAGGTAAATGCAACTCAAAACCACAATGAGATATCACTACATACCTACTAGGGTGGTTATTTTTAAGCAAACAGATATAAAAAGTGTTAGTGAGGAAGTGAAGAAATTAAAACTCTCATTAACTGTTGATTAGAATATAAAATGTTCATCACTTTGGAAAATAATGGGAAAGTTCTTCAACTAAAACATAGAGTTACTATATGACCCAACCATTCTACTCCTAGATATTTACCCAACAGAATGAAAACATATGTCAGCACAAAAACTTGTAGTACACAAATGTTCCTAGCAGCATTTTTTATAATAGGAAAAAAGTAAAACAAACCAAATGTTTCAAATGGTTAAAGAGATGTATTATATCCATACAATGGAATATTACTGGCAATAAAAACGTACTGATGCATACTACTGTAGATGAATATTTAAAAAATTATTCTGAGTAGAAGAAGCCAGACCCAAAAGGCCACAAAATCTATGACTCCACTTATCTGAAAAGCTCAGACTAGACAAATATATAGAAACAGAAAGTAGAATAGTGGTTGGCTAGGTTAAGCTGGGGTTTGGGTCAGGAATAGGAAGTAACTGCTTATGGGAAGGTTTTTTCTTCCTCCCAGGTGATGAAAATGTTCTGGAATTAGATTGTGGTGGTGGTTGCACAACCCTAGCAATATACTTAATCCACTCAATTACACATGTTGAATTGGTGAATTTTATGGTATGTAAATTATATCTCAATAAGAAAGTTTATAAAAATGGAATGATATAATAATATTATAACTAAACACAAATTTGAAATATTCTTACAACATTCTTCAGTCCAAAATGAATACAGAAATTGCTTGCACCTGACGGCCATTCTATTATTAGCAAGACAAGGAGCAAAAGGTATCACCATGCTCATATGCTAGATCAGTTATTGTAAAGCCCTGCTGTAAGCAAACCCCACTTTGTAAGTGAGCAGCAACAAATTAAGCCCACTGGAGGAGGCCAAATCTCGACTGAAAACTGCCTCGTGCTGGATAGGGGAGTCCAGCTTCTCTGAACAAGTGAAATACACAGTTTTAGTCAACAGAGTTCATTTTTTAAATGTCTTTCTGACTCAGAAGCTTTTCAGATTAATGACCTAAAGAACATCAGAGCCAGCTAAGTAAAATGTTCTACTTGGCACCATGAGGTTCATAAATGCTCCAAATTAGCGATGGTTCCAACATTTTACAGAGTTCCTTTATACCTTTAGAAAGTCTTAAATCTCAGGTCTGGGAAAAATGAATTCATTCTTAATTCATATTCATTTGATATATATTTACTTAACAAGCATTTATTATACCTATCAGGCTCTGGGATAGAAACTAGGAGTATGCTATAAAGGTCAATGAGGCTCAATATTTGCTCTCAAGGACCCTACAGTCTGGCATGGAAGACAGACATGTAAAACATACTGCAACCCAGGAAAAGGTAAACTCTCTGCACAGTGGTCATACCACAGAGAGACGATGAAGCCAGCTGCTGTGGATTAGTCAAAACTCGGTGGAGGAGAGTTGTGAGTGGGGAAGTATACATTGCCAAGAAAACTAGAGAGAGAAGGACATTCTAGGCAGAAGGAACAGAACTTCAAAAGGAGTAAGATATAAAAAAATATGGCATGGCCCTACTTGGCCAGGTGGCTCAGTTGGTTGGAGCACCATCCCAGTCAGGGCACATACCTAGGATGCTAGGTTTGATTCCCAGTTGGGGCATATGTAGAAGGCAACTGTTGGATGATTCTCACACTGATGTATTTCTCTCCCTCTCTTTCTCTCTCTCAGAAACACTATGGCATGTACAGGGAACTATACAGCATGGCATGAATAGATTTATGATAAGTTAAAAAATATGTTAAAACCCCCTGGCTGGTGTAGCTCAGTGGATTGAGTGTGGGCCTGAGAACCAAAGGGTCACTGGTTTGATTCCCAGTCAGGGCACATGTCTGGGTTGTGGGTCAGGTCCCCAGTAGGGGGTGTGTAAGAGGCAACCACACATTGATGTTTCCCTCTTTCTCCTTCCCTTCTCTTCTCTCTAAAAATAAATACATAAAATCTTTAAAAAATAAATAAAATAAAATTCCTCTTAAAAAATATCTGAAGAGTTGACCCAAGAATTTCTCTTAAGGTAAAAACCGCGTGGTCTTGTTTTTGTTTTGTTTTGTTTTATACCTTGTTACATGCTTGAGATAAAAGTCCTGATGCAGAGTTGAAAACATTGGTTATCAGGATGCTCACAGAAAAGATTGAATATGGGTGCAAAATAGAGGAAAAACTGAAGGCTATGAAAAGTGAAATAAAGAAAAATATACAATGAACCAACAGTAAAGAAAAGCAAACTGGGACTCAAATCAATGGTTTGGACCAGAGGGAAGAAATAAACATTCAACCAGAACACAATGAAGAAACATGAATTCAAAAAAAAAATGAGGAGAGGCTTAGGAACCTCCAGGACAACTTTAAATGTTCCAACATCTGAATCATAAGGGTACCAGAAGGAAAAGAGGAAGAGCAAGAAATTGAAAATGTATTTGAAAACATAATGAAGGAGAACTTCCCCAATCTGGCAAAGGAAACAGACTTCCAAGAAGTCCAGGAAGCCCAGAGAGTCCCACAGGAGTTGGACCCAAGGAAGCACACACCAAGACACATCGTGATTACATTACCCAAGATTAAAGATAAGGAGAGAATCTTAAAAGCATCAAGAGATAAGGGGACAGTCACCTACAAAGGAGTTCCCATCAGACTGTCAGCTGATTTCTCAAAAGAGACCTTACAGGCAAGAGGGGGCTGGAAAGAAGTATTCCAAGTCATGAAATGCAAGGGCCTACATCCATGATTGCTCTATCCAGCAAAGCTTTCATTTAGAGTGGAAGGGCAGATAAAGTGCTTCCCAGATAAGGTCAAGTTAGAGGAGTTCATCACCACCAAACCCTTATTATATGAAATGTTAAAGGGACTTATCTAAGAAAATGAAGAACAAAAATATGAACAATAAAGTGACAACAAACTCACAACTATCAACAACCAAACCTAAAAAAAACAAAACCAAAACAAACTAAGCAAACAACTAGAACAGGAAGAGAATCACAGAAATGGAGATCACCTGGAGGGTTCTCAGTGAAGAGAGGTAGTGGGGAGAATGGGGAAAAGGTAAAGGGAATAAGAAGCATAAATGGTAAGTACAAAATAGATAGGGGACAGTTAAGAATAGTGTACGAAATGGAGAAGCCAAATAACTTATGTACACAACCCATGAACATGAACTAAGGTGGGGGAATCATAGTAGGAGGGGTGGGTAAAGGGCAGAGGGGAATAAAGGGGAGAAAAAAATGGGACAGCTGTAATAGCATAACCAATAAAATATATTTTAAAAATGGGGGGGGTTTCCAGCCAACATGGAGGCATAGGTGGACATACTGTGCCTCCTTGAATAACCAAAATAAGGACAACAAAAATTTAGAAACAAAAAACCAAACAGTACCAACAGAAAATTGAACTCTATGGAAGTTCAATAACTAAGGAGTTAAAGAATAAACCTTCATCCAGACTGGTAGGAGGGGCAGAGTCTGGCAGTCAGGCAGAGAGGACTCGTGCACAGATAAATCAGTTGAAACTGAGGAGTGAGACAGACCGCACAACCCAGGATTCCAGGGAGGAAAAATAAAGCCTCAAAACACTGATTGAAAACACCTGTGGTGGTTGAGGTGCCGGAAGAGACTCCCAGCCTCACAGGAGAGTTCACTGGAGAGACCCGCAGGGTCCTAGAATGCACAGAAGCCCACCCAACAGGAATTAGCACCAGAATTGCCCAATTTGCTTGTGGGAAGCAGCAGAGGGGACTGGAATCCAAGAGAGAATGGAGCAAGCAACATTGTTCCCTCTCAAAACCCTCCCCCACATACTTCAACACAACCCAGCAATTGGGTTGCCCCACCCAGGTGAACACCTAAGGCTCTGCCCCTCACGACGTAACAGGCAGGTCAAGACAAAAAAAAAATGACCCAAGTAAAATAATAGATCAAAGCTCCGGAAATAATACAATTAAGTGATGAAGAGATAGCCAACCTATCAGATGCACAGTTCAAAACACTGGTGATTAGGATGCTCACAGAATTGGTTGAATTTGGTCACAAATTAGATGAACAGAAAGGCTACACCAAGTGAAATAAAGGAAAATGTACAGGGAGCCAATAGTAATGGAAAGAAAACTAGGAAGGAAACTCAAATCAATGGAGTGGACCAAAAGAAAGAAGAAAACAACCAAATAGAAAAGAATGAAAAAACAAGAATTCAAAAAATGAGAGAGCCTTCGGAACCTCCAGGACATCTTTAAACATTCCAATATCTGGATTATAGTGGTACCAGAAGGAGAAAAGGAAGAGCAACAAATGGAAAAGTTATTTGAACAAATAATAAAGGAGAACTTCCCTAATCTGGCAAAGGAACTCAACTTCTACAAAGTCCAGGAAGCTCAGAGAGTCCCAAAGAAGGTGGACCCAAGGAGGAACACACCAAGGCACATCATAATTACATTACTCAAGATTAAAATGAAGGAGAGAATTCTAGAAGCAGCAAGACATAAGGAGACAGTTACCTACAAAGGAGTTCCCATAAGACTGTCAGTTGATTTCTCAAAAGAGACCTTACAGGCAAGAAGGGGCTGGAAAGAAGTATTCCAAGCATTGAAAGGCAAGAACCTACAACCAAGATTGCTCTATCCAGCAAAGCTATCATTTAGAATGGAAGGGCAGATAAAGTGCTTCTCAGATAAGATCAAGTTCAAGGAGTTCATCATCACCAAGCCCTCTTACTATATGAAATGTTAAAGGGACTTATCTAAGAAAAAGAAGATAAAAATATGAACAGTAAAAGGACAGCAAACTCACAAATATTAACAACCACACCTAAAACAAAAACAAAAACAAACTAAGCAAACAACTAGAACAGGAACAGAAACATGGAAATGGAGATCACATGGAGGGTTAGAAACAGGGGAGTGGGAGGAGGAGAGGGGGAAAAAGGTACAGAGGATAAGTAGCATAAAAGGTAGGTAGAAAATAGACAGGTGGAGGGTGAATAGTATGGGAAATGTAGAAGCTAAAGAACTTATAAGTATGACACATGAATATGAAACAAAGGGAGGGAATGTGGGTGGGAGAGGGTGTGCAGGATGGAGGGGAGTGAAGGAGGGAACTGGGACAACTGTAATAGCATGATCAATAAAGCATATTTTAAAAAATGGGGGGAAAAGTCCTGAGGGTTAACTTGTGCCAAGCTTTCACTTCTGGAAGGGATGGAAAGAGGAGAGTGGGAAGACAATAACAAACAAGGAAGAATGAAGAACCAACAAGATGGAAGGACTGGGCCTCAGTGAGGCAAAGGGTGGATGGATGCTTACTTTTTAGGGAAGTTGTAACACCATGAAAATTTAAAGCTTCCTTCATTTCCCCAAAAGTCAGCCAAATTCATGAAGGCTTTGCAGGGAAGGCTTGGGTTTTATTTTCTTGAAGTGTAAGGTGGAGCAAAATTTAATCAGGTGAAGCACAGAGGAAAGCAGTGGATGTGGTAGCCTGGAGGAATCACCAGGACTGCAGGCTGTAAGAGGGTGAGGGGCCCCAGCAATTCACAGGGATTCTGGTAAGCACGTTAGTCCTTCACAGGCCATGCAGTTCAGGGACCTGAATCTGCGGGACCCAGGAGTCCCTAGTAATTGATTTATATTATAGGTCCTGCATCAGGTCCATTGAAGGGCATGTCAAGACATAAGACCCAAAAGGAGGTAGGCACCAAGTCATTGGAGCCTTGTACATTATTCTAAGGAATCTGGATTTTGTCCTTCGCAACAGAGTTAAAAAAACTTTCCCTTGGTAGGGAACGTAAGCTGGTACATAACTGACATATGCAAAAAAGAACAAGGGTATAGGGGCCGAAGAACAAGGAGTTATTGCCTCTAGTTGGAGAAAGGTTTAGAATAGACTTTCATGACAAAGGAGAATTTGAATTAAGCTTTAAAGACTGAATGAGATTTTGACAAGTAAAATAATGGGAACAGTTTTTCAGGCTGAGGAAACAACATGACTAAAGGCTTTATTTGGAAAGCATGAGTCGTTTGGGAAGTTACTCAGTTTGGGGTCGCTGGCATTGAACGAGGCCAGGAACAGATACATGGACACAAGACATTTGCAGTGAAAGCAGACAAATCCTTGAAAACTATTCTATTTTACCCCCCAATTTTATATCTGGAATTGTTTAGCTAATGAATATCACCAACATAAACATAAATTATCCCTCCCCTTTAGTCTTAAACTATTCAAATGCACAGTTTCAAAGAATGGTACAATGAACATCTATATACCTTTTACCTAAATTCACCAGTTACAAACATTTTGCCACATTTCTTTTTTTAAGTATTTTTATTGATTATGTTATTATAGTTTTCCCAATTTTCCCCTTTACCCCCCTCCACTCTGCCCTCCCAACCTTCCAGCATTCCCCCACACCTTAGTTTATGTCCATGGGTTGTACATAGAAGTTCTTTGAGTCCTCTGCTTCCTATACCATTTTTATCTTTATCCATCTATTTTATGCCTACTAATTATGCTTCTTTTTCCTTGTACCTTTCCCTCCTATTCCTCCCTTCCCCCTCCCCACTGAACTACCTCTGTGTGATGTCCATTTCTCTGATTCTGTTCCTGTTCTGGTTGTTTGTTTAGTTTTTGTTTTCATTGTTTTTCTTTTCTTTTAGGTTCATTTGGTAATAGCTGTGAGTTTGTTGGCAGATATTGTTCATGTTTTTTATCTTCTTTTTTCTTAGATAAGTCCCTTTAACATTTCATATAATAAGGGCTTGGTGATGATGAACTCCTTTAACTTGACCTTATCTGGGAAGCACTTTATCTGCCCTTCCATTCTAAATGACAGCTTTGCTGGATAGAGTAATCTTGGATGTAGGTCCTTGCCTTTCATGATTTTGAATACTACTTTCCAGCCCCTTCTTGCCTGTAAGTTTTCTTTGGAGAAATTAGCTGATAGTCTTATGGGAACTCCTTTGTAGGTAATTGTCCCCTTTTCTCTTGCTGCTTTTAGTATTTGCTTTGTCTTTAATCTTGGGTAACTTAATGATGATGTGCCTTAGTGTGTTCCTCTTTGGGTCCACCTTCTTTGGGACTCTCTGAGCTTCCTGGACTTCCTGGAAGTCTATTTCCTTTGCCAGATTGGGGCAGTTCTCCTTCATTATTTGTTCAAATGAGTTTTCAGTTTCTTGCTGTCATTCTTCTCCTGGAACCCCTATAATTCAGATATTGGAATGTTTCAGGTTGTCCCAGAAAATCCTCAGCCTCTCTTAATTTTGGGGGGTTCTTGTTTCTTCATTCTGATCCAGTTGGATGTTTATTACTTCCTTTTGTTCCAAATCATTGTTTTGAATCCTGTTTTCCTTCTTGTCATTGTTGGTTTCCTGAATATTTTGCTTTATTTCATTTTGGGTATCTTTATTTTGTTCTTTCATTTTTCAACCAAGCTCAGTCAGTTCTGTGAGCATTTTGATTACCAGAGCTTTAAATTCTCCATGAGATAGGTTCGCAATCTCTCATCGCTTAGTTCTGAGGTTTTGCTGAGTTCTTTCATTTGGGCCATATTTCTTTGTCTTGGGGCACCTGATAAGTTGTAAGGGGTGGGGCCTTAGGTATTCACGGGGGCAGGGCAACCCTCCTTACTGCTCTGCCATGCTGCCTGTGGGGGAGGGGCCAGAGAGGGAACAGTGCAGCTCACCTGCTTGTCTCTAGCGCACTTTCCAACAGACTCTTTTTTAAAAAATATATTTTATTGATTATGCCATTACAGTTGTCCCATTTCCTCCCCTTCATTCCCCTCCACCCTGCACACCCCTTCCCCCCCACATTCCCCCACTTTAGTTCATGTCCACGTGTCATAAGTTCTTTAGCTTCTACATTTCCCACACTACTCTTGCCTTCTCCTATTTTCTCCCCACTGTCTATGGTACTTATTCTCTGCACCTTCTGCCCCCCTCTTCTCCTTCCAGTCCCCTGTTGCTAACCCTCCATGTGATCTCCTTTTCTGTAGTTCTATTCCTGATCTAGCTGTCTGCTTAGTTTGCTTTTGTTTTAGGTGTGGTTGTTAATAACAGTGAGTTTGCTGTCCTTTCACTGTTCATATTTTTTATCTTCTTTTTCTTAGATAAGTCTCTTTAACATTTCATATAATAAGGGCTTGTTGATGATGAACTCCTTGAACTTGACCTTATCTGAGAAGCACTTTATCTGCCCTTCCATTCTAAATGAAAGCTTTGCTGGATACAGCAATCTTGGATGTAGGTCATTGTGTTTCATGACTTGGAATATTTCTTTCCAGCCCTTTCTTGCCTGTAAGGTCTCTTTTGAGAAATCAACTGACAGTCTTATGGGAACTCCTTTGTAGGTGACTGTCCCCTTATCTCTTGCTGCTTCTACAATTCTCTCCTTCATTTTAATCTTGGCTAATGTAATTATGATGTGCCTTGGTGTGTTCCTCCTTGGATCCACCTTCTTTGGGACTCTCTGAGCTTCCTGGACTTTGTAGAAGTTGAGTTCCTTTGCCAGATTAGGGAAGTTCTCCTTTATTATTTGTTCAAATAACTTTTCCATTTGTTGCTCTTCCTCTTCCCCTCTGGTACTCCTATAATTTGGATGTTGGAACATTTAAAGATATCCTGGAGGTTCCTAAGCCTCTCCTCATTTTTCTGAATTCTTGTTTCTTCATTCTTTTCTGTTTGGTTGTTTCTTTCTTTCTTCTGGTTCACTCCATTGATTTGAGTCCCAGTTTTCTTTCCATCACTATTGGTTCCCTGTGCATTTTCCTTCATTTTACTTAGTATAGCCTTCATTTGTTCATCTAATTTGAGATCAAAATAAACCAGTTCTGTGAGCATTCTGATCACCAGTGTTTTAAACTGTGCATCTGATAGGTTGGCTATCTCTTGGTCACTTAAAAGTATTGGCTCTGGGGCTTTGATTTGTTCTTTCATTTGAGCCATAATTTTTTGGTCTAGTCATGCCTGTTACATGGAGGGGTGGAGCCTTAGGTGTTCACCAGGCAGGGCAACCCAGTTACTGTGTTGTGATGCTGTGTGTGGGGGTGGGGTCAGAGAGGGAACAATGGTGCTTTCGGCACGCTCTCTCAGATTCCAGTCCCCTCTGCTGCTTCCCACAAGCAAATTGGGCCCTTCTGGTGCTGGTTCCCGGGTGGGTGGGTGTGCGTATGTTCTAGGACCCTGTGGATCTCCCTAGCGAACTCTCCTGTGAGGCTGGGAGTCTCTACCAGCACCTCAACCCCTGCAAGTTTTTTCAATCAGTGCTTTTAGGCTTTATTTACTGTCACTGGGGCACTGGGTTGTGTGGTCTGTCTCACTGCCTGTTTTTTGCCAGGTTTATCTGTGCGTGAACGTGTGACTGCGGTCAGCCAACTGCCTTGGATGCCTCACTGGGTCTGGTTGTTGCCACCCTGTGCCTGGGGTCTGACAACCACCCCTTTTTCCTGCCACAACCCCTCTCTGCTGGCCACCAACTCCAACCCTCTTCCCAGTCTGGATGAATGGTTTGTTGTGAGACTTCTGTACATTTCAATTTTCTGTCTGTTCTGGTTGTGTTTTTGTTTCTAAATCTTTGTTGTGCTTAATTTTGGTTGTGCGAGGAGGCACAGTATTTCCACCTACACCTCCATCTTGGCCGGAAGTCCCCAACAGACTCTTTGTCAGACTGGAACTATCTCCCACCACAGCATCCCCAGCCTTAGCCCACGGTCAGCTCTGAGTCTCAGTTTTCCCCTTAAGTCAGTCCCTCCCACACAGCTCTGTGGAGCTTGGCAGTCAGCCCCGCCCCTCAGTCACCTAGCTGTGGTTTTTCTGAGTCAGCCCACTGGATCTGCCTGACTAGTCTGGTTGTTCAGGTTGATTTTTTCTTTAATTCCTTGGTTGTTAGAGTTCCATGCAGTTTGATTTTCTGGCATTTTTTGTTGTTTATTGATTCTAGATTGATCATTATCCTCCTTTTGGTTGTGTGAGGAAGTGAAGCATTTCTACCTGTGCCTCCGTCTTGGCTGTAACTCTGCCTCCCATTTTGCCACATTTCTTAACTAATTCATTCTTAATTCATTTTCATTTGATATATATTTATTTAGCATATATTAATTATAATGATCAGGCTCTGTGTGTATATGAATATACATAGTTTTATTAATATATATGAATATAGTTTTATATTTATACATATACTATACATAGTATATATTTTTAAAATATTACATATTTATTTATACATAATGATACATTTCTCTGAAGCATTTGAGAATAAGTTTCAGATAGCTTGACGCTTTACACCTGTGTATTTTCTATGTATCTCCTTAGGAAATATAAAGTCGATACTCTAATTTCTTTTTTATACAGGACCCAGTCAGTTCATCATTGCATTTTGTTGTCCCTTTAGCTTTTTTTCTTTAAATGTTATCTTTTAAGACACTGACTTTAAAAAATTCCTGGCCATGAATAGACACTTCTGCAAAGAGGACATACAGATAGTCAATAGACATGCAAAGATGTTCAATGACACTAATCATCAGAGAAATGCAAATTAAACCCTGATGAGATGTCACCTCACACCTGTCAGAACGGTGATCATTAATAAATCAACAAACAACAAGTGTTGGAGAGGTTGTGGAGGAAAGGGAACCCTCTTGCAGCTGTTGGTGTGATTGCAGATTGGTGCAGCCACTGTGGAAAACAGTATGAAGCTTCCTCAAAAAACTGAAATAGAACTGCTTTATGACCCAGTGATTCCACTTCTGGGAATATATCCCAAAAAACCCAAACACTAATTTGAAAGAATATATGCATCACTATGTTCATTGCAGTTTTATTTACAGTAGCCAATATTTGGAAACAACCCAAATGTCTATCAGTAGATTAAAAAAATTATGGTATTACAGGGATAGGCAAAAGTAGGTTTATTGTTGTGAGTATGCAAAACGCACAGTTTATTCTGTTATTAGTATCATTATATTATTTATTTGTATTATATGTAAACCAAAAAGCATTCCCTTTATATATACAATGTAATATTACTCAGCCATAAAAAGAATGAAGTCTTACTATTTATGACAACATGAATGGACCTGGAGAGCATTATGCTAAGTGAAATAAGTCATACAGAGAAATACAAATACCATATGATTTTACTTATATATGGAATCCGAAGAATAAACAAACAAATAAAACAGAAACAGATTCATAGATGCAGAGGAAAAACTGAAGGGATTAAGAAGTACAAATTGGTAGTTACAGAATAGTCATGAGAATGTAAAGTACAGTATAAGAAATATAGTCAAAAATACTGTAATAATTATGTATGGTGCCATGTAGGTACTTGAATTATTGGGGAGAATCACTTTGTAAATTATATTATTGTCTAATCACTATGTTGTACACATGAAAAATATAAAATAATATTACATGTCAACTGTAATTAAATATAAAATTAAAAAATAAAAATAGAGATTCCAGGCCAGCATTATGTAGAATGTCCCACATGCTGGGTTTGTGTGATTGTTCTTCATAGTTAAATTCTGGAAAACATTTTTTTGCAAGAATACTAAATACTAAGACAAATATCTCTCCCATGATTGTGAAATAAGCCATTTGAAAGTAATGGAGAAAATGCAAAAATATGAGAAATGATAATAATTATGTTTGTCTAGGGAGTTCACATAAATTGTCAGTAAAAATGTATAAATAAGTGAAGAATCTAAATAGACATTTCACGTAAGTAGAAATATAATTGCAATGATAAGCAAATATAGGGGAAAATTAATATTACTACAATGCTTTAAAGTATAAAATCAAAATAACAATGAACTTAATTTCTAACTTTCTTGAAGTTAAAACAGCCAGTATCAGTGACTGAGTGGAAGGCTGCCACACATATGTCATTGCTGATGACAACAAAATTGCTGCAACTCATTGGAAAACCAAGTTATCAAAACAACAACAAAATGTTCTGTTCAAAATTAAGAGGGTTAAAGGTTCATAAAAACTTCAGGGCAGGCTGCTTATCTTATTTTTGTTTTACACTCAAACCTAGAGTTGCTGCCTTAAATATAGTAGAAACTAGATAACTCTGTATCAAAAAAAGAAGAAAAGGATGAAGAAAAGAATGAATAATGAATGAAAATTTTCAATGTTTGTGAAAAATAATTTACAATAACTTGGACAAAACATTATATGAATCCATTATCAAGTCTTTTGTATATCAATGAAGAATTATATAGAACATTAACATTATGCTTAATTCCTTTACTTAGACACACAATCCTCCTGAAGCAGTTTACCATCTGTTTGAAACAAACTACAGTAGCACAAAAACAGGAAATTCAAACAAAATACTAAGCATGAATGTAAACATGACAAGTATATCCATAGACAAGTATATCCATAGATGAGCAATTTCGTTTTACAGAAATTGGTGGAAACTTCTCTGTCTTCAAATTACTTGATCCTCTGGTGAAGTATGACCTTGTTGACAATCTCCCACTTTTTGAAAAACCACGCCCCTTGGTTCTCATGACATCACTCTTAATTCTTCCCTCACCTACTTCTCTGCACGTTCATTTCAGTTTCCTCTCTGGGTTTATCTTCCAAATCCACCCAACATGTACTGGTGTTCCCTGGAACTTTGAACTTGACCTATCTTCTCCTGTCTCTCATCTTGGCTTCTTCAGCCACTTCAACCATCTCTAAATTCAGCCAAAATCTCTCTCCTGAGCTCCAGATTTTGCTTCCTAATTGAAAATTGGACACCCAAATATGCCCTAAGCACCCCAAACTCAGTACTGTTGCTTTCAGAGGGCTGGTATTCAAACTGGAAACCCCAAAGTTAATGGTTCTTTCTCAGCTTTGTGCTACTTTCTGTAAGGAGCCTAGTTAAAGTGAATGTCTCATGATGGAATTTTTGTTGATTTAAATACATTGCTCTTTCCTCTGCATTTTGCAACTCTTACGACCCTCTTTAAGGGGCCTACATTTCCATTGCTGGGAAATCCAATAATATAATCTACACAGCTCAGGATCTTTGATATTTCAATACAGGATATTAGAAAAACAAAGGACTCACGGACATGGACAACTTGTGATTGCAGGGTGAGAGGGTATAAGGGGACTAAATGGTAATGGAAAAAATACAATAAAGTTATTTTTCAGAAAACACAAGATTAAGTTAAGCACGAGAGAAAATAATGCAATCAAGAGACATAATAAACTCAAGATGTATGAGGATGCTGTTGATGTAACAGGGCATACTATTTTACAGCAAATGTTTTTATAAGTACAAACAGTATCCAAAATAATGATAAAAGTATAATAAATACATAAATCAGTAACATAGTAATTTGTTAACACTATCAAGGATTATGTACTGTGTCTAACTGCATGGGCTATACTTCATGGGACTGTTAACACAGGATTGTCTACACCAGCGTCACCACTGATATCCAGCGGTTGAGCAGAACATTATGGGGCACAGGACTGTTTAAATCTGGCCTGTTTCACTCTCTTCCTAATGGTGGCCTGTGTTCTATATGTGTGGCTGACTGCAATGTTCTGAATTGAAAAGGACCCTCAGGATGCACATAAATGATACCTTTTTCTTTGGAAAAAGAAAGAAAACATGTTCTATGAAATAGGATGGAATGGGGTACCCAGAAGTCTAAGATGATTGAAAATGCTGACGTAATTATTGGGGGTTAGATCATGGAAAATCTAAAAAGAACACAAGGTCTCTGACAGTCAGCAAACAGAAGAAACCTCCTTTCTTCCTGCTTTTTTTGAGGATAAAATGGGATGTAAGTTATGACACAGGAGATAGAACTGGGGGAATGTTGTTGAAAATCCTTGTGTAAATTTTCTGATATCAGCAATGCTTGAACTGGAATATACTCAGTTCCTATGATTCCTTGCCAGACTTACTGAAGAACAAAACAAAAATGAAGATTCTGAAAGTTGAATGGATATCTGCCTTCTTTTTTCTCACCCAGGCCCAAAGGGGCCCAAAGTATAGACAGATGTGTCTTGGAATTAAACATTCTAAAATGGAATTCAGCATCTTTTCTCCTCCTCTCTCTTTTGCTCTCCATATCCAGCAAATATATCACCAAGTTCTATTTATACTACTTTCTAAATATCTCTCAGGCATGTCCCTTCTGCCACTACTATCAAACCTCATTATTTCTAGCTGTCATTGCAACAGCTCACCCTTTCTTACATAGGTCTTCCTTACTGTTGTTTCTGTACACAAATCTGATGAGTCCTTCTATGCGGAGTTCTCCAGTGGCTCCCATTGCATACAGTGTGTAGTGGGAATCACTTTGCAGGGCATCCAAGTTTATTCACATTCTTCCCTCCACCTCTTTTCTCCAGCTTCTTCACCTGTCACATCCCTTATCTTCTCGTGCCATGCTCTGACAATGTGAAGTCACCTGTGTATCCTCCAGCGTGTAACTTTCTCCCTGACTCCATGCCTTCGCACTCGCTTCTTCCTCCACTGAGAATGTCCTCTTCTTTACCTCACAAATAACCTACTGAAGCTTTCGGCTGTACCTCAAAAGCTGAAAAGCCTTGCCCAACTTAACAGAGACATAGCACTCACTTTCCAACTCCTCCATTCTGCCAAGATGTAGCATCTGTGCCAAGACGCACAAATCTCTATCACAGCAAATAGCCTCATTATTCCATAGTTCAAATTAATCATTGCTAAGATGTATTGATGCTCATCATGTGTCAGGCACTATGTTAAGCAGTTTACATTCATTATCTTATTTAATTCTCATGGCACTGAGAAAAGTAATATTATAATCACTCTTCCAAAGAGAGGGAAATAGAGGCATAGAGGGTTTGAGTAACTTGTCCAGGTCTCATAGTGTGCTGGTACCAGCCAGAATGCGAGCCCACACTCTGCACTTGTGCTTTTAGTAATCTTTAGCCATGTAGTGCTATTACTCCTGCTGTTCCTTCAGCTCTAGACTGTACCTTGAGGCCAGTACTACAGCTGTAAATTTAGTACGCCCAGAACTTAGCATGGTGTTTGACACACAGTTGACAATGAATAAATATTTGTGAATGAATGAGTGGTCTGTAAAATTGTCTGTTTTTAATGGACCCAATTTTCTCTCATCTAGCTGGCATACTCTCAGAATTCTTGGTTAGAATCTACTTCCCTTTGTAATTATGTGAATCAGTGTTTATAGATGTTCCTTTCTGAAATATTTGTGGTGTTTGGTGTTGACTATCACATTATTTCATGAATAAAGAACAAAATTTATACTTAGAAATATGTTTTATCTCAATTAACACTTCCCCTGTCTAAAATCACTGGTAACACTGTCTTGTACAATGTCCTTGAAAAAGTATCTTAAACTCAAAAATGATTTTCCCTTTTATACTGGTTGGCAATTACAGTTTTATAAAATAACTTACCTTTTCTTCTCAGTTGTTTTTATTTATTTCTACTTATTTGATTGTTAGTATGAATTTTGTAGTCATTTTTTAAAATGTATCTACCTCTCTGACCTAATTTATTGACTTACGTGTCTAAAGGAAAGCAGGCTTTGCTCCACACACAGAAATAGATCTTTTGTATGTTTATGGAGGGAAGGAAAATCAGTATCTCTGCTACATGAAAATAAAGCACCTCGCCTTGAGACTGTTCGCCTCCTACGTGGTGGAGGTTGAGAGGAGGCTTATGCCACCAAAGAATCTCCTTGAAGGAAGTGACAAGTTAAGCTGGTCATTTCCTTTTGTGATGTTTTTGGTAGGCATTTCGCTGGAAACAGGACACAACTGACAGTAACCTCTGTGAAGAAAACCACTATTGCGAGTTATGGGACCAGCAGATTCACATAAAGCCACTGACTGGGGAGAAGGGCCTGGAAAGGACTAAGGAGAGGTCCAGCTTCGTATGAAAAAGTACAACAAAGCAGAATTCTTATGTGCAGCTCCATTTGTCTCTGAGTAACCCTGCTTCCTTTTAACTCTGGTTCTTTCTATTTCTTGAATCCCAAGTGATTTCATATGTTTCCTGCTTTAGAGATTTTGCTTCACTGAACCTCAGGCTTTATTTGTATGTGTGTGTTCCATGCAGATGGGTGGTCTCTTGAAAGTGTATCATGAGACTAAGACATGCAGCTGTAAGCTCTTCCACTCCAGTTCAGAGCATAGCTGAGAAAATGTGGGGTTTAAACAAGCCGTGTTTGGTTAAGAGGAAGGAAATGGTACCAGATTCACTCATTCACTCACTCACTGATACACTGATCAAGTATTTTATATTGCTCTTGCATTTTAGGCATCATACTAAGCATCCAAAAGGCAAGACGATCCAGCCTCTGCCCTCAAGAAGCTCACAGTGGTACAGAGAGATAGGCTTGGAACAACGATTAAAATGTTATCAGCTGATTGTTTTAGTGAAGGCATTAGGAAGTACAGTAGAAACACAGGACAGGGAAATCTTAAGCCTGCCCAGGGATTCCAGCACAGCTTCACACACCTGAGGCTCAAGGGATCAGGGGAGAGGATGTTTCAGACAGAGGGAATAACTTGCAGAGATGGGAAGACAAGGAGAGCATGACACGTTTGAGGAGATAGAAGAAGGTTAGTTCCATGTCTCTGGAGCTGAAGACAAAAGATGGGAATCAGCTGGAATTTAGGCTGTAAAACTGTTGGGGGCCACCTCAGGAAGAACTTGGTCCTTCACATTAGATCGTTTAGACTTTTTAGGGTAATCAATGTGGGGCTCCTAGAGAAACCTAAGCAAGAAAGTGAGAGGCTCACATTTGCGTGCTGGAAGATCACATTGCAGCAAGTAGAGAACAGAGCGAGGACAGTGGTATTTGAAGCAACAGAAGTTAGTAAGAAGAAATAGTGCCTGAATGGCAGAGACAGCAGGGGTCGAGGGGAGGAAGGGGAACAGAATAAAGAGATATTTAGACTACACCAATGATGGTTAAAGTTCTCACATTGGCTTTCTCTTCCTTTTTAAATTATATTTTATTGATTATGCTATTACAGTTGTCCCATTTCCCCCCCTTTGCCCCACTCCAACCAGTACCCCCTACTCCCTCAGGCAATCCCCACACCATGCCCATGGGTCTTGCGTGTAAGTTCTTTGGCTGCTCCATTTCCTATTTGTACTTTTTACATCCCCATGGCTATTCTGTAACTACCTATTTGTATTTCTTAATCCCCTCACTTCTTCACCCAGTCCCCTACACCCCCATCTCATCTGGCGACCATCAAAATGCTCTCCATATCCATGATTCTATTTCTGTTCTTCTTGTTTGCTTAGTTTGTTTTTAGATTCAGCTGTCGATAGGTATGTATTTATTGCCACTTTATTGCTCATAGCTTTGAACTTCTTATTTATCTTAAATAAGTCCCTTTAAAATTTTAAAGAATAATGGTTTGGTTATGATGAACTCCTTCAGTTTTTTCTTGTCTGGGAAGCTTTTTATTTTCCCTTCAATTCTAAATGATATATTTGCTGGGTAGAGCCATCTTGGCTATAGGTCCCTCTTTTACATTTTTCCTTTCTTTTAAGTATATTTTATTGATTACACTATTGTAGTTGTCCTAATTTACCCCTTAGCACCCCTGCACTGATACCTTGCTTCGCTCCAGCAATCAGACCCTCCCCCTTAGTTTATGTCCGTGGCTTGTGTATATAAGTTCTTTGGCTTCTCCATTTCCTATACTATTCTTAATCTCCCCTTGTCTATTTTGTACTTACCAATTATACTTCTGAATCCCTGCACCTTTTTGCCTGTTTTCTGCCTTCCCCCTCCCAGCTGATAACCCTCCAAATGATCTCCATATCTATGATTCTGTTCCTGTTCTGGTTGTTTGTTTAATTTGTTTTTGTTTCTTTTTTAGATTCAATTATCGATAGTTGTTTGTTGTGATTTTAATGTTCATAGTTTTGATCCTCTTTTTCTTAAATAAGTCCCTTTAACATTTCATGTAATAATGGCTTGGTAATAATGAATTCCTTTAGCTTTACTTTGTCTGGGAAGCACTTTATCTGCCCTTCTGTTTTGAATGATAGCTTTGCTGGATAGAGTCATCTTAGTCGTAGGTCCTCATTTTTCACCACTTGGAATACTTCTTGCAAGCCACCTCTTACCTGCAAAGTTTCTTTTGAGAAATCAGCTGACAGCCTTATGGTAGCTCCACTGTAGGTAACTGTCTCATTTTTCTTGCTGCTTTTAATATTCTCTCTTTATATTTAAGCTTTGGCATTTTAATTATGATGTATCTTGGCATGGTCCTGTTTGAGTCCAACTTGATTGGGACTCTCTGTCCTTCCTGGACTTGTATGTTTATTACCATTTCCAGATTAGGGAAATTTTATTTTATTATTTTTTCAAATAAGTTTCCAATTTCTTGCTCTTTCTCTTCTTTTTCTGACACCCCTATGATGTGAATATTGGACCTCTTGAGGTTGTCCCAGAGGATCTTTACACTATCCTCCTTTTTTTGGATTCTTTTTTCTTCTTGTTCTGATTGGTTGTTGTTTTCTTCCTTGTGTTCCAAATTATTGATTCGATTCTTGGCTTCATCCACTCTACTGTTTTTTTCCTGTAAATTGTTTATTATTTCAACTAGTGTATTTTTCATTGCTGAGTGGATATTTTTCATGCTATTGAGGCCCTCAGTAAGTTCCCTGAGCATCCTTAAAACCAGTGTCTTGAACTTTGCATCTGATAGATTGCTTATCTCTATTTTGTTTAGTTCTTTTTTCTGGAACTTTGATCTCTTCTTTCATTTGGGCCATGATTCTTTGTCTCCTCATTTTGGCAGCCTGTGTGTGCTTGTTTCTGTATACTGGATAGAGCTGCTATGATTCTCTGTGTTAGTATCTTGGCCTAATATAGTAGGTGTCCTGTAGGCTCCAGTGGCAAAGTCTCCCCTATCACCTAAGCTGGGTATTCAAGGTGCATCCTTTGTGTGGGTAGAGTATACCCTCTTCTTGTAGTTGAGTCTTGGTTGCTGTTGGCCAGTCAATGAGAGGGACTTACCCAGGCCAGTCAGTCATAAAGATTGCCTTGACCTTACCATCAACCTCTGCCCTCCATGAAGAATTAGCTGTGCAGGGGCAAGGTGGTGCTGCTCTGATGTGGTCTGTAGCTGTCTACTGGGTGTGCAGGCTCTGGGGTTTCCCAGGTGGTGCAGGCCAAGGTCAGCCCCTATCCGTGTATAACCTGGAACCACCCAACATGAGCTATAAAGCAATCTGAGGTGGCTGCTACTTGTGCCTGGCTTGTAGATTCCCATGCTGTGAATCGAGGCTGGCTACTGCTAGTGCTGGTCCTGGTGCTCACTGAGGCCAGCTGCTGCTAGTTTGATAGGATTTAGGAAGTTGTGAAGCATGAGCCAAGGCCAGCCATTCATATGGAAAAGCCACTGTTAACAGCTGTAAGTTGGGTGGGAGGGAGTCTCAGGGGATCCCCAGGGCAGGGCAAACAGTATTAGCCATGTTGATGGAGTGTCAGATGTCACACCCTGCTGGCTCTGTAGCTCTGCCTACCTTCTGTCTGGGAGAAAGCTGTCCCCCAATTCTTGCCTTGATTCCAGCCATTTCATTTCATCCCTGTACGCTGCTGGTACTTCTCAAGCTGCTACCTGGTGCTGGAGCTTAGAGGGAATGAATCTGAGTAAGTATGTGTGTGGATTCTTTAGAGGAACTACTTGGGACTCCAGACGTTTTTTTCTATGGATTCAATCCCTGCTGTTTTTGCGGCTAAAAGTTATGGGGACTTATGCTCTTGGTACTGGAACCCTGGGCTTGGGGGCCTGCTGTGGGGCTGGGACTCTTTGTTCCTGAGATATCCCTCCCAAATTTTTATCCACCACTTGTGGATGTGGGACCAGCCCATTCTGCATCTCTGCCCCTGCTACCAATCTGGATTGATGTGGTTTCTTTAATTCCATAGTTGTCAGACTTCTATTCAACTCAGTTTCTGCCAGTTCTGAATAATGATTGTTCTAGAATTTAGTTGTAATTTTTATGTGATTGTGCGAGGAGGTGAGCTGTCACCATATTGATTGGAAGTCTCTCTTGTAGTATATTACTTAGTCATAGAGAAATTTTTTTTGCTAGAAATATCTGAAACTATATGACCTTATAACATATACAATTAAAATTAACATGGATACCACATACCAATCTTCAATTAAGGGTTTTTTTTTGCAATTCAGCTTGAAAATGATTTGTGTGCTATTAATAATTCAAGAGCCATTATTATTGTGAGGCTATCTAATTAGATAACACCTTTCTTTTTTTAAATTGTTGTTCAATTATAGTTGTCCTCATTTTCCCCCATTACTCTCCCCTGCCCCATCCACCTTCTTCTCCCACCTTCAATCTTTTCACCCCTGTTGTCTTTGTCCATGATTCCTTATACATGTTCCTTGACCCTTCCCCTTCTTTTCCCACCTAACCCCCTCCCCTCTAGTTACTGTCAGTTTGTTCTTTATTTCCATGTCTTTAGTGATATTTTGCTCACTTGTTTGTTTTGTTGATTAGGTTCCATTTATAGGTGAGATCATATGGTATTTGTCTTTCACCACCTGGCTTATTTCACTTAGCATAATGCTCTCCAGTTCCATCCATGCTGTTGTGAAGGGTAGGAGCTCCTCCTTTCTTTCTGCTGCATAGAATTCCATTGTGTAAATGTACCATAGTTTTTTGATCCACTCATTTACTGATGGGCACTTAGGCTGCTTCCAGCACTTGGCTATTACAAATTGTGCTGCTATGAACATTGGGGTGTGCAGGTTCTTTTGAATTGGTGTTTCAAGATTCTTAGGGTATGATCCCAGGAGTGGAATTGCCAGGTCAAAAGGCAATTCCATTTTTAGTTGTTTTTAGGAAATTCCATACTGTTTTCCACAGTGTCTGCACCAGTCTGCATTCCCACCAACAGTGTATTAAGGTTCCCTTTTCTCCATAACCTTGCCAGCACTTGTTTTTTGATTTGTTTACAATGGCCATTCTGACCAGTGTAAAGTGGTATCTCATTTTTGGTATCTCAAGTCGTGTCTCATTGTTGTCATCATGTGATTTATATTTACTTAAAGAAAAAATGCATCAATGAAATAAAACCTTTTGCTATTGCCTTGAAATGATATAGAGTGAAAAGTGTGATTTTCTGATAATTATGACAGCATGGCAAATGTTTATTATAGACTAAAATTTTGTCAAAAATATTTTTAAAGGCACTATTAGCTTATGTCAAGATGCTTTAACTACTGGCATGATCATCAGTGATTACTCACTAAGCATCTGCCCACCCAGGCACGTGAAGAATAAAAGGATAAGCATCTCAGGCAAAAGGTACATGTGTGCAAAGGTCTTCGAGTAGGAAAGAATTTGGCTTGTTTGAGGATCTAAAATGTGGCAGTGGAGCTGGAGAAAAAGAAATGAAGGGAACAAGAGCAAGAGATGTTATCAGAAGGGTAAAGCAGGGATCTGCTTAATTAATGGTAAATGTTCTTTCAAATGTTGGTCTTTCTCTGTTTTAATTTCTCTGTTCTGTTAGATACTGTTGGTTATTCTCTCAAAACTCCACATATGACTACACTCACCTGGTTTTCTTACAACCTTTTCACCTTCTTTCTTTAGTGTCCTTTACAGATTCATTATCTTCTTCCCACTCCTTAAATATTGATATTCTGTTTGTTCTTCCTGGGTACACATTGCTCTTTACTCCCCACACTCTCTCTGAGGATCTTGGCCACCTTCACACCTCCATGAGAATGCCTCCCACATCTAACTTCCTTAAGGATGTCTCTTCCAAGCCCTTGACCTGAATATGCCACACACTCTAAGTCAGTCTGATAGAATTGAAGTCACCTTTCCCTCAAAATCTGTTATTTTTCTTACATTACTTTTTCTGAGGTAGGACTTTCATCCACCCAAAGTCATATTTTTGGAATCATACTTTGACACCCCCACCCCTCCTCTGGTCCTTATCTTCTGCAACAAATCAATCACCAAATTATTTCAGTTTTACCTCCTAGGTATTCTTGAATATCTTCTTTCTATGCTAGTTCTGGCATCTGACCTAGTTCAAGAACTCATCATCTCTTTTTTAAACTACTAAAGTACCCACCACTGATCTCCCTGCCTCTAGTCTTTGTTCCCTCTAATATATCCCCTAGAGAAGAACCCAAATAATCTATATTAAATAAGTAACTTGTATAACTATGACTACCCTACCAAGTCCCACTTCACGGACTTTGGTTCCAAGTCCAAGCTTCTCGGATAGCACAAAATTCCCTCAGTCCCATCTCCTTTTCATGGTATAGGGTTGGCCAAAAAGTCCACATGGTTTTTTTCCACAAAATAAAAGACACATTTTTCATTTTCACCAATAACTATATTGATTTGGATATTCTGAGTATGTCAGCTATCTCCTGTGTGGTATAACATTGATTGTTCTCAATTAATGTCTCAATTTGATCACTATCAACTTCAACTGGTCTATCCAACCACGGAGCATTGTCTAGCAAAAAAAGATCCAGTACAAAACTTTGCAAACCACTTTTGACAGGTTTGAACAGTCACAGCACTTTCTCCATACACTGCACAAGTCTTTTTTTTTGCATTTCAGTCACATTTTTACCTTCCTTGACATAATAAAGCATAATATGCTGAGAATATTGCTTATTTTCTTCCATCTTCAGTATTAAAATAGCTACACAAAAATTCACCAATTTTGATGTTTTTTTTTAAACGCATGCTGATATGACAGCTGTCACAAAACAATATAACGAATTGTTTCAAATGAAGTTAGAGACAACTAAGCACTACCAGAGCCATCATATGGAAAAAACCAAGTGAACTTTTTGGCCAACCCATACATACTAGTAGTACACTAAGCTACATGAAGTTCCTTGAATAAGCAGGCATTTTCATGTTTTTGTCTTTGGCTGGCTGAGTTAAGATCCTTTCCTCTGCTTCCTCTATCATTATATCTGCCACAACATATTTAAATTACCCTTATTTACCCTTCTACATTGGGCTGTAGGGAACAGGTCTTATTCACATTTGATAACCGTACAGCTCAGCATTTGTTCCTTCATTCAATGAATATTTTTGTCTATTACTCCCTAGGGTTCTGGGAACACAGCAGTGAATAAAACAAAGTCTCAGCCTCCATGGAGCTTGCGTCCTGGTGAGGGGACTCCAGGAGTTTGCCTACATAATGGGCACTCAGGATCTAATACTCATAGTGAAAAAATTTGAAAATCAGGCAGATGAAAATTTTCTTAAACCGCTGTCTAAGCACACTGTCTGAAACAGTGCTCTGACTCATTTTTCCTTTAAATAACAAGTATGGTGGTGACTAAGGCAACTTAAGCAACAGATTGGACTGCCCTAATTGTGGATCCTGTGGTCTTCAGTAAATGATAATTCTTCTGACTTGTGGAAAACATTCTCCATTGTAAGTGGAGATATAGCCTCATACTCAAACAATCCTCTGGAGTAGGAGGAGAATAACTGACATCCCATTTAACTAGACATTAAGAAAAGCTATAGAAGAGTAAAGACTTTTAAAGATACTTGAAGATACTATCACATTAGTAATTTATTTCTCTCACTTATACACCCTGTCCTCTTTATATTAGAAAAGGAAAACTGACATTTTTCCTCTCTCCCTAAAATGTGCTTATTGAGTAACTACTAACTTTTGTTTATGGGTGATACACTAAATTAGTCACTATTTTCTACAAAGGAATGACTGAGGAAAATAAAATTATTATAAGAAGTCTATACAGTTTGAAATAACTGTGTTCTCTTTGCTTTCCCTATTTAAATTAGCTTTGTTAGTTAAAACCTTTCTAGATTTCTGCCCTGGCCAGTGTGGCTCATTAGGTTGGAGCATTGTCCCATAAACCAAAAGGATATGGGTTCTGTCTGGGATCAGGGGGCATACCTAGGTTATGGGTTTGATCCCCATTTGGGGCACATCAGTGATGCAACCAATTGATGTTTCTCTCTCACATCTCTCTCTCTCTCTCTCTCTCTCTCTCTCTCAAAGCAATGAAAAAACAATGCCCTCAGATGAGGATAAATGAATAAATAAATAAAATAAAATCTTTCCAGACTTCTAAATATCTGTATTTTTGTCTCTGCTAATTAACTTTATGCATTTCCATGATTTTCAGAATGTAACACCCCTATGCCCTCTGGAAACCTAAAAAGCTGTTGTCCCTCTGAGGAGCAAATTGCAATAATTTTCCTGCTTATTTCCTGAGCCCTCTACCTCTCTATAAAACTGTCTTGTAGCCTGACCCAAACTAAACATGGCCAACCTGCAGCAAACCTGTTCCTCCGACTGTAAAAGGCATGCAGGTTAGTAAGGGACATAACTATTTACACAGATGCTTAAGCCAAATATCTGTCATCACCCTTGATTCTGTCCCTCTTGTCTTCAACATTCATTCTATTTCTATCTCCTCTGATTCTTCCTTCCAAATGTCTCTCAAATCTGCTGACTTTGCTCAAGCCATCTCCCTGGTTCTAGCCCTAATGCCAACTCTCAGAACTTTTCACTTGGATTTCTGCTTCATAATTGCTCACTACTTCACTTATTATTCCCATGTCCCTCCAGCAAACAGAGTAATTTTTTAAATACATCAATCTGACCATGTCTAACTGACAATACTGGATGTCCTTTCATTGCTAAAAGGGCAGAGAACAAGTTCCTCACTATGGCTTCTTGGCACCTCATGACATGACCCCTGCCTACCTCTCAAACATCATCTCTCACCACGCTCTTCACAATCAAGCCATACCCAAAGCTTCAGACTTCCTCCTGGATACCACCATCCTTTTAAATCTCTGTCTCTTGGTTCAGCCCCCCGCACCCTTCCCCCTGCCCCCGCTTTTTTTTGTTCATCCTACACCCATTCTCCTTCTCTTGGAAAATGCCAGGTCTTTCCTGACTCTCTGAGCCAAGTTGTCTCCCACATTCACCACTCTTTGTAGTCATTTGCCCCAGGCCTGTCTTCTACCAGAATGTAAGTGCTAAAAAAAGGAGCCATGTTTTGTTCATTCTAGCATCCCCAGCACTGAGCACAAAATAAATATTTGTTAACTAAATGAGTAGTGTGATTCTAACTGAAAACTCATTATTGAAAAGAATTGAGACTGAATATAATTATTAAAAAACAAACTTTTTTTCCAGAAGGAACAATTGGAAAAGATTGTTATATTCAATCTCTGGTAAATATCTGTAACATTTCAGAGTTTAACTCTCAAATGGCAAGTCTGCAGTTAGATTTGCACTTCGTGAGACTGAAATCAGGCTTGGTGTTCAGCTGCCCAAGGTGGCATCTGGGCTGATTTGTTTTGTTTTTCAAAGTTTATTTTATACTGGTTCTAATTATGTTATTGATTTTTTTTAATTTTCATTTTAATTGTTGTTCAAGTAGAGTTTTCTGTCTTTTACTCCCATCCAAGTCCACTCCCTCTGGGCTGATTTGTTTTAATTTGACTGGGAGAGGTTAGCTTCCACAGCTGTTGTGGTACTGTATTGTCAATCATTGCCTTTTAGACCAAAGTTTTACTGATTTGGAGGAAGAAAACAATACCCTTCAAAAGACTTATTTTTCAATATTTTAGCAGAAAACAACTAGCACTGTTCCCCAAAGATGTACACTTACTGCTCTCTCAGATTGTAACTATTCTTTACAAGAAAATGAAAAGAGCAAGTGGGATTTGAATCTATTTTTTAAGTTTGAACTTGTCCTTAGTAGATAAAATTTTAATATATGGTCTTTGAAAATAAAAACTGACTTTTCCCCAAAACCTAAAAACTAAGAACATTTAACTCTCACACCTTTTGTATAACAAATGTCCACAAAACACTACAGGCTTGTGGCAGCATTATATTTTAATATATCTTATAATGTGCTTTGATCCTCCATTTCTTGTTACCCTGTGACCCTTCAGACAACAGTTGGGCATTCTATTTGTTTGTGTCAGAGAATGCTTTTTATAGAAGAACACGGGAGAAAATAATTCTTTCTCTTTAAGCTTTTAAGGTCTTTAAGCTTCAAATCCTAAATGCTGAATGACTTGGGCAAAACATTTTTAAAAACCGCATAATCAGTTGGAACATTTTTCCACCCCCAAATTAGATATGGAATCTGTGCCAAGAGAAAAGAAGAGGAGTAAAGAAGAGAGGAGGGGAGAGGTGCCCAGGGGGAAGGAGAAGAGAAGGGAGGAAGAGAGAAAGGGAGGGGAAAGAGAGCGGGAGGAGAGTCAGGGGGAAACAAAAGAATGAGATGCTAGAGGATCCCCACCCAGGGCCCTGTTCTGGACCCCCTGGATTCTATCCACTTGGAGAGAAAGTTAAACCTCCTGATAGGTTCGGGGATCTAAGTAAATGGGAACCAATCCCATTTTTCCCCAGTAGGGCTGTGAAAGCAACAAGGCATCAGAGTTTTCTTGTGCTCATCATTTATCAGCTAAGATCTAATGAGGAAAACAGAAGCAACTCTATTTAAAACCAGGGAAATTAAATTGTGACAGGGAGTTGGCTACATAAGTGGTAGAGAAGCTAAGAAGCCAAGGGGATAATGACACAATGTAGAGACAGCAGCAGCAGGAAGCCACTATTAACCCTGTGCTGGAAGGACAATGGGGAAAGATGGTGTTATTGGGGCCTAGGGCCAATGTTACCCAGGGAAGCTGGTACCACAATATGCCTGACCAGATAATTGATCATAAAGGAAATGTAGCTCCTAGTGATAATGGAAAGAAAAGTGAAAGAAAATCCTGGTGTCTTCCTTCTTCTGACCCTTCAATTACTCACAAATGCCTCATGAGCACCAAACCTAGCTGGAATCCACTTGAATCAGCCACTCTGTAGCAGAGTGAGAGAGGGGTGAGGCATGGGCCTGAGGGCAAATACACACTGGGAGCAGGAAAATGTCTTCACGAAATGTCTAGACTATGGACCTACGTCAATTTCACAGAGTCCCCATGCTCCAGCATGACCCAGAGGAACACAGAACAAAACACATGTAACCAGGGAGATAAAGAATTGAAGGGGCCTTGGTGCTGGGACAAGGAAGACACATCAGGATCTACCTAGATATGAAATGAAATACAAAAAGGACACTCAGAGATCTCAGTGGATTGCAGCTTAGACAGAAGACACATTGAGAAGTTAAGACTTGACTCCACCATGATGAATCGGATGCATATAAATACCCCTCACCCCCACTCTCATACCACCAGCAGAGTTGAAGCTGAACCTAAATTCACTCTTAGATAAAGAAAGAAAAAAGTCTAAACTAGTGGACAGACAGAGTCCTTCATCTAAAAGAGCCCACTGAATGGTGCGGAAAGATGAACATGTCCTACAGATGTCAGCAATGCAGCAAGCCACCAAGAGAAAGGTCATGTTGAAAGAAGCCCTGGGGCTGGAGATGCAGGAGGAGTGGTTGCCTGCCTGCAAGGTAGGGCTTCTCGGAGAAGGCCTCACAGACAGGTGACATCTGGTGAGTTTAAGGGATTGGTAGGGATTTAGCAAGCAGCTGGAGGGAGAGCCTTCTCTCGGGTGTCTTCCTATGTCCCTCCTAATGCACTGATTTGCCAGAGAAGCCAGTACATTACTTCTCTAACTACTGCCCACTAAAGTCTTTCAGAATATGGGTTCATCTCTGGGTTCATCTTCCATTTGGTCAGTGAATGGGGTAGTGCTGGGGTGATAATGGGGTGGACATGATCTGAGTTTCAACTCTAATGAATAGCACAGCACCTTGTGGGAAATGAACTCCTTATAATGTATGCTATTGTAGATTTGATGAGGCCATTTCTAGACTTCAGTTTTGAACTAGACTTAGATCTCAGTGTACCCAGGTGGTCTTATGTTGTAGAATTTTCACTCCACAAAAAACATATGTAATGTGTAAAATATATTATTTCCACACAGACCAACTACTATTATGAAACAAATTTCAGATCTATCATGATACTCTCCTTGCAATATTGTATTTGACCATTTTTTAAACAGAGAAACAAGATCATGATTTACTTACAAATAATCTCATCTATCACACACTATTCCAGAAATAATATTCCTAAATTTGCCTTTTGTAATCTAATAGTTTAAGAAATAAAAATAATTGTTTTTCTCTCCATTGTTTACAAAATGGTTATAACTGTTTTTGAACTTTTTTTTTTTACCTCATTAGAGATACTTGTTCCAGAGAGATCTACTGATATCAAGGAGAAAATGTTTATGATAGACTCAATTCCTATGTCAGTCACATATTCACAATTTCGTAAACTTAAGTAGTTTAAGTTAGGGCAGCTGAAAGAAAGCAGCATAAAAAAATTAATTTTAGCTTTAATTACATTGTCAGTAATTTTCTTTACATAAAAAATTATCTGGGAAAGCAAATGGTATTCAAGTAAGAATTTTCCTTTTCTCAACATAAAAGTAAGTTAAAAAGTGGAAAATAATTTGATATTACAAAGTTGGATGAAAGGGAGGTGGATTATTACGTAACACATTCTTTCTGTGATTTCATTTTACATTGCAATTCTAATAAGAAAACACATGTAGCATACATGTTATGTAAATAACACAATGAATGACCACAAAAAGTACAAGGTTAATTTTCTCACTTATCCCTTACTAGTTTGCTACAGGAATTGGGCTTGACCTTTGGTCTACACAAGGTCTTTGACAAGTAAGAGGAATCAAGAACAATCCCACCAGCTAGAACACCCCTTAGGAAATGCTGAGTAAAGGTTTACATAGAGATAATATCCTTGAAAAGTATAGGGAAGTCACTCATGCCTAGACATTCATAACTTCATGAATGACTCCATTAAAAATTTTCTCTGCCCTGACCAGTGTGGCTCAGCTGGTTGGACATTGTCTCACAAAGTGAAAGGTCACTGTTTCAATCCCCAGGCAGGGCATATGCCTGGGGTGTGGGTTCAATCCTCTGTCAGGGCACCTCCAAGAGGCAACAGAGTGATGTTTCTCTCTCTCTTTCTCCCTCCCTACCTCCCTCTCTAAAAATAACTAAATAAAATCTTTTAAAAAACTTTCTGTAAGGTGAAGTTAATAAGAAACATCTCATATACAATCAAAAGATTAGCTTAATCTCTGACTCCAATGTCTTTTTTAATTTCACTGAGTATTGGGCCAGCTTCTGGGATTCCTGATGTTTTCCAAATGGCTTTGAAGTTCTATCTCTGATCTCTCCTATTAGCAAGTATACAACTACTAATGATATGATGTGAAATATTATAGTTTTTTCATACCACTCTGGTAGTTTCACAATAGAGGCATCACCCAACTGGATACAGTTACTTAAATTTAGCTCTCTTATCCTTGTTCTTCCAGGACCATCAAGAAAGTACTGTAGTCCCATGTCGCCAATTCTGTAGGAAAGAGTGAAAAAAGCTTTACACATGATTTGATATGCAAATATATAGAATACTATTTAAATAGTAGTTACTACAGCCATAGATTCCAAAGCAGGAAGACAAAATCTTTATAGTGGCATTTCATCAACATTTTAAATTCAAATTTGATCATATGGTTTTTAGTTTAATAAAAGAAAGTATTGGGTTGGCCAAAAAGTTCATTTAGTTTTTCTGTAAGATGGCTCACTCTCATAATGCTTAGTTGTCTTTAACCTCATTTGAAACAATTTTGTGAGATTGTTTTGTGACAGCTGTCATATTAGTGTGTATTTAAAAAATAACATCAAGATTGGTGAACTTTTGTGTAGCCATTTTAATATTAAAGATGGAAGGAAATAAGCAATATTTTGGCATATTATGCCTTATTATTTCAAGAAAGGTAAAAATACAACTGAAATGCAAAAATAGATTTGTACAGTGTATGGGAAGGTACTGTGACTAATCGAACATTTCAAAAGTTGTTTGCAAAGTTTTGTGTTGGACATTTTTTGCTGAATGATACTCCATAGTCTGGTAGACCAGTTGAAGTTGATAGCAATCAAATCAAGACATTAATTGAGGACAATCAATGTCATACCATGAGAAAGATAGATAGCCAACATACTCAAAATATCCAGATCAATAAAGTAGATTTGCCTTTTATTTTATGGAAAAAAATAAACGGACTTTTTGGTCGGCCCAATATAATTGATAGTAATGGGAAAATTTTTTATTAAAATGCTATTATTGTTCATTTGTTCACTTGAGTGGCATAATTATCATAATTATTAAGAAGATAGATGCCTGGGTACTGTGGCTCAGTGGATCAAGTGCCAGCCTGCAAACCAAAGGGTCACCTATTTGATTCCCAGTCAGGACGCATGCCTGGGTTGAGGGCCAGGTGCCCAGTAGGGGACACTCGAGAGGCAACCACACATTGACATTTCTCTCCCTCTCTCCCTCCCTTCCTTCCCCTCTATAAAAATAAATGGTTCTTAGGATTTTTTTTCTCTTGAGTTAAAATGTGATCAAGTTAAGCAGTCCATGATGGAATCTCCTGCAAAAGAAAAAGACAAACTTAGGAGACTAGTAGTCAGACTGCTGCCAGCATCTTAAAGGAATTTCCACTAAATACAAGGTCAATTTAGTTTGACTAGAAGCCCAATAAGTGACCTATAGATCCTTTTCTTCTGAAGTAGAGAAAACCTGGAAGAAGACCTTGATCTCAGTGTTCCACACTCTCTCCCTAATCAGAGACACCTGTGTTTGGTGCCATTCCCCAATGGTATATCCTGCTTTATAAATGGTTGAATGAAGGTCTCTTTGTCCCACCAGTTCCTTGTTGTCTACTGGGATATTTATTTTTAATTCAATTTGGGCACCACCAATTCCTTCTAAAAAAAGCATTTCAGGAAATAAAGCAGAATTAGAGATGGCAGACTGCACTCTAAGTGAGGTGGCTTTCCCACATAACCGTTCTACAGGTGGGCGTATAGATGAGAAGAGCCCCAGGAGCAACATGTACTGATTGCTGACATCTTTCATTCATTTGATCAGATTTTCAGGGAACTGAGCAGTATGTACAAGCAGAAGATGACCCAGATTCAGTCGAATGGGTCATAGTAAGCAGATGCCTGCTGTGCCCATCTCCTCACTTTCATCTGTAATATGAGAAAGGGACAGCACCAGCCCCTGGGGAAGCAGTGAAGGGCCTGTGGGTGGGGGGATGGGAAGGGTACAGAAGGATGAGAGTCCCCATGCAACTGATCAACTTATGTATTGGCAAACCCCAGAGCTGGGGTATTCGTAGAGAGATGTTTTCACTAACAAGAAAACAGAGTGGGATTTGTAAGAGCTGAGAAAGTATACCTCTGAAAATGATTTTTAAAAGAAAATGCAAAATATTAGAACATGTTGCGACACAATCCTCTGCCACTTCTCGGAAAAGGTAGCTGTTCCCCTTCCCAAACCTCAATCTGTCATCTGTACAAGGGGATTGGACTGAGGAGACAGAGGATTATGGCAGTGATGTGATTACAGATTAAAAAAAGAAATAAATGCTGAAGATCATTAAAGTTACAACTTTGAACTCCCAGTCAAGGTGGTGGCATAGACAGGCATGGCTTGCCAGTTTGTACAACCACATCTAAATTATGACTAAAATATAGAACCACCATCACACAGAACCATCAGAAATTGAGTTGAATGGAAGTCTGACAACTACAGAATTAAAGAAACCATATCTATTGAGCCTGGAAGGAGGGGTACAGATGTGGAATGGGCTGGTCAGTCACCAACCCATGGTGGGTAAAAATTCGGGAGGAATATCTTGGGAGTGAGGAGTCCCAGTGTCACACCAGGCCCCTTAGCCCAGGAAAGTTGAAGTCTCCACAACTTCTGGCTGGAAAAACCAGTGGGGATTCAGTTAGTGGAAGAAACTTCTGGAGCCCTAAGCAGTTCCTCCTTAAGAACCCACACATGGACTCATCTACTCAGACTCACTCCCTCTGAGCTTCAGCACTGGGTAGCAAGTAGAAAGGTGCCAGTGGTATACAGAGAAAAGCTGAAGCATCTGGCATCAAGGTGAGCAGAGGCCACTGTCCCTTTTTTAAACTGTCCTCCCACAGAGCTGGCAAGCTGGTG